>JAANQP010000238.1:0-39515 GCA_011320165.1 Fusarium protoensiforme
AATATATATATATATATATATTATCCTGTAGGAGGCCTTTATTGTACATCAATCCATCCATCAATTCATCTGTTGACTGTTCCTGTTACAACACCATCATACGGGTTGCAAGTCTCGTCGAGATAGTCTTTGAATTCCACAGACCATATCGGAAAGGCTCTGGAACTTTAGAGCTCCCGATTGTTGCTACTTCCTCAAATCAACGCGGCCATGCACTAGTGCGAGTGTCCCTTCTCCGGGGAGTTGAAGCATGTCAAAGTCAAGGTTGGCAAACTGCGAACCCCTAGGTCTAATATCCCCATGTGAGCTAGCAAAAAACTGTCTCTACCGGGAGCAACGAGACCCTATACTGGGGCCTCTCGATTAGTATTTAAGCCTCCTTTTCTGAACATGGTCGGACAGAATGACGCAAGGGATCAGCAACTATCCCCCCCGAGTGACGGAGAGTCATCTCCCGGGCCGTGGAACTACCGCCGACCAGGAAACCGGGCTTAGATCTCCAGATGTCGATCGACTCTAGTTCATGCCAAGCGCCACCACGAGAAGACCACGTGGGGCTGTCGTTGTTGACTCAAAGGCAATGCAAGCCACGATCGAAGAAGAAAAGCCACATGGATATCAGGCACGTTCGAATGGGTATGAAAGTACGGAAGAGTAGACTCGAAAATGTAGGGAGGAGAGTTGAGCAACATGGTGTTGTAGGGTGTCATCATGGTGTTGCATCTTGACCTGCAATTACAAAGGGGGATCAGCAGTGCTGCTGCTCTTACCCGCTCGACCGACTCGTTTCGACTTTCGAAAATAAAAGACGGTTGCGTTGTTAGTCGCGATGATCAAGAAAATAGGGTGACTGCCGAGCAAAGAAGTAGAAAAGATCGACAGGGCAGCCAGTGCGTCGAACAGGGGTCTCTCCAGAAGACCTCCTTCTCCAGCCACCGTTGCATAACATGGGTTCATTTCACTGCCAGGGGGAATGACGTCTTGGTGCCTGGGGATGGTCGCATCCAATGGGGATTGACAGGAGGTTGTGGTGCAACGTTGAAGCTTTTCGAAGCAAGGGGGATATGATGATGTGCAGTCAGCGGAAAATTCCGTCGGTGTCTGACAGAAACTGACGAGTCCAAGTTGGGAACCATTGAAGAAACATAGATGGGATCACATAGGATACGTGCCAGGAACTCTAAGACTGTAAGAATAACTCTTGCTATAAACTTGCGACCAGTAAATCAGGATTCCTTCTCCAGACAAAGTCCCATCTCATGTCGATCAAAGCGAGTCAAAGAGACCAGGGAGGAAGACTAGTGAAGCTCGGAACGCTGCGCTAGACTTGGGTTGGTGAGAGAGCGATCGGCAAAACCACCAAAGCGGAGCATCTTGAACTGACAATTGAGGTCACTGCTACCCTTCGTCATGGCCCTACTCATTCACACTCTCTCAAAGTGTATAAGTAGCTTCTTGATTCCGCCATTTCTACCAGTCTCATCATTCCTCATCCAGCTCAACTCTTCGGCCCAATCACACTCTTTTAACACCCACACTCTTTTATACACACTCTTTCAACACTCTCTTTAATTCCACAATGAAGGTTACTTTCTTCTCCGTCTTTGCTCTGGCCCTCTCGGCCATTGCCAGCCCTGTTCCCCAGGCCGACAAGGCCGTCCGCTCTGTTGGACAGGTCGGCGATGTTGTCAAGTCCACCACCGGCATTGTCACCAAGAAGGTTGGCGTCGAGCAGATTGTCGACGAGGCTACTTCTGCCAAGCGTGCCATCGCTGACCCTCAGGTCTTGATCACCACCCTCAAGACTGTTGTTCACAAGGTCAACGGCCAGACCACCGGCATCTGTATGTAACACCTACCCTCCATCTGAATAGTTCTAGGCTAACATATTTTAGACGAGATCGTTGAGAAGGTCAAGTCTGGTGCCATCACCAAGGAAGTCGCTGCCAACCAGGTCGTCCCCCTGTTCAAGGCCGTCCACTTCGAGCTCACCGAGGTCGTCACCAAGCTGACCGGTGCTGCTGGCATCAACATTGCCGACGTCGACGTCGACACCGTCCTCAGCCTCGCCGTCGTCCTCGTCTCCGATGTTCTCACCACCGTCAAGACTGTCGTCAACGTCATCGGCCTCCGACCCCAGCTCATCTCCATCCTCCACTCCGTCTTCCAGATCCTCGCCAAGGTTCTTACTCTGGTCATCGGCCTCGTTGGTGCCATCGTCCCTGGCCTCATTTCTGCCCTCACTCCTCTCCTCTCCGGCCTCGGCAACGGTCTCCTTGCCCCCGTCCTCACCCCCGTCACCGCCCTTCTTGCCGGCATTGCCATCTAAAAAGTTCATGTCATGGAGATATATTGCATGGGAGGGTGTTTGAGTTCGTACATTTTGGCCCCTGGGCTGCTTCTGAGGAAATATTCCATCATCTGTTAATAAAATGATATGAAACTTGATCTCGCGCTTGCATCGTTTAGTGTTATGATTGGCTACTGGAAATAACTATCCTTCGACTAGTAGGTCATAAGGACTTGCGAGGTGGTGCCCTATACGTAGTGCCCAGTAATCTAACGAAGGTAATCCTTCTCAACTGAACGCATATAGTCATCCCCCTGGAGTGCAAAGATATCAGACACTGGAGTTATCTCTTCCTCCACTCGACCAATGCCCCCGTCTTCCAGGATGTGTTTAAACGTGCGTCTCATTGACGACACAGCTGCTCGCACAGCATGATTACCACAGATGATCAGTCCAACCTTGTCAAGCGCTGCCACCTCGGGGAATGACAGCTGCGGGTAGCTGGTTGGCACTATTACCAGGGGCACAGTTCCTGGCCAAGCTCTGCAAAAGGATAGGATCTCGTCTGGGGCCTTTTGCTTGCTGTGAACAAGCACCGCGTCTGCCCCGGCTTCAGCGTAGGCTACAGCACGCTTGATGGCTTCCTCTTCTCCTAACCCAGCGATCAAGGCCTCTGTTCGAGCAATGACAAGCACCGGGCTGGCCTTTGCGGCGGCGATCTTGCCCTGGAACTCTGGGATAGAAACCAGGGCGTGACGGCCTCCAGCCCGTAGGCTGCTGTCTTTGGGAAAGGCCTTGTCTTCGATGACTACGGCCGTTGCGCCCGCTGCAGCAAAGCGAGGAACAGCGTAGGCCACGTTGACTGCATTGCCAAAGCCCGTATCAAGATCGACGATAAGAGGGAGGTTTTGGACCTCGCCCATTGCGCGCGTCATCTCGAGAATGGTGCTCATGGGTAAGATGCTGGCGTCGGGCACTGCGTATGAAGCTGATAGTTCGAATCCGCTGACCCAGACTGCCCCGAAGCCGGCTTCTTGTACCAATTTAGCACCGAGTGGGTTATGGGCGGCCATGGCGATCGCTGGCTTGGATGTGTTTAGTCTCTCGCGGAGAATGTCGACCTTGGATTGGTTGGGTGACGCCATGGCGATGTTGGAGATTGTGGATGATGTTGATAGACGTGTGGTGAGCTTATAGGTATATTTACGACGAAGTGAAAGATAGAATTGAGGTGAATCATCAAATTGAAGAGTTATTAATGCACCAGGATCAGCTGACGTGACATGAATGCAGGTCGGATTTTCAAGTCCGAGTAAAAGCCAAGAAAGATCGCCGAGATCGGGGAGATACCAGTGATTCACCACCGGATTTGAGACGCTTAACAATATATCTGGTCATCATACTTCTTATCTTTGCCTTATCACTCTTCTTCCGTCTCACCCTTTGTCCTATACCACAATTGCCTTGCACATTTGTCCAGACGTTGAGGGAGCCACAATGTGTTGTGCAGGCTCTGGACGTACTCTTCAACTGAGTGAATCTTTGGTTCATGGGCCTCTAATATGTTGACGTGCATCTTGAAGAAACAGTCCCTGTATGCCACCTGGTGGCTTGAAGAGAGCACAAGGAGAAATGCCAGCCATAGATCCAGTCGGGCCACCCTCATGGTGGACCACACCTTTGGATCAGACACCAGATCGTGGATATCTGACATAGGTATGGTGAAGTGGTCTAGAAGCTGCCCGTTGTTGCTGATAAAGAAGATGAGCACCGCTGTAAACAAGGCCACCAGATGATCCGCATCTGATGCCCCAGAGGATGCTTCGTATTGCCACCGTGGGAACATTTCAATGGCCAAACCGTATAAACTTTGGACACCGAGCAAGTCCCACTTGTAGCTGTCTGGCTGACGAAGCCAGGCGGATGTGTCGTTCAAGAGGCAGTCGGCCGTTATCAGGAACTCGCGGAGCCCGTGATGGATACCGGCTTTGCACCAGCTGGAGACCTTGAGAGACGATTCGGTGAAGAAGAAGGAAGATTCTGGGTAGCTGTAGATCTGCTTCATCAGCCCCCTGGGCAGTGCCAGTTTCGTATGTAGCCCGATGCTGCCTGGTGATGTGGGATCACTGTGCGGTCCAGGGATTAGCTATGCTGTTAGAGCTGGACGCAGGAGATGTGAACTTGCTTTGTGAAAATGGGTTCTACCCTCTGGCCCTGATCGTTGGATACCACTTGAGAATCGCCCCGTAGAGCAACCATTTGCCTGAGGCCATTGATATGAGCCTTGAGTTGCGAATAATCAGGCTGAAGTGCCTTGCTCCAAGAGTGAGAAAGAGAAGGAAGGAACAAGGTTTCCTCAAAGCAGATGAGATTGTACACAGCCGTGATATTCTCATTACATGTTGCTTCATCAGAGTGCTCCAAGCTCCGCCGCATCGCCGTTATGGCGAGAAGCCTTTGGCGTTCTGCAAATCTGACGTAGTAGGGTATACCTGGACGTGCCATGGTTAGCCGAAGGGCCGTAAATGCTAGAATTGCATGGGTTGACGCGGCGTGATTTGTAGACGGCCTGATCCAGTCGTTCTTGAGTTGCTCGTGCGTAATTGAGGTCATTTTGACTGCGGCTACAGGGCAAAGAATCGAGTCAACTGTGGTAACAAGGCTTAGCATTGCACCTGGGACGGTTGCACCTGGGTGCTGGAGGAAGGGGTCCCTGTCACGAACAGTATGTTAGCAAGGTATGAATGTCCTTGCCGTTGGCACCGGGGATAGAGACCCCTGGTTGCTTTGGGGATAGACTGTGTAGAGACCTCGCGGCCCAGAAGTTTAGCAGCACCTCTGGTGCTTGTCTCTTCCCCATCTTGAGGCTCTGAGGTGGGTCATCTTGGTCTTCTGTCTGTGGGCGGAGGGCTCGGCCTTTCAGCGGAACTACCGCCGTGCTCCTCGCTGTCCTCTTGGATCTTCTCTTGTCCTCCGACTTGGTGCTTTTGGTGGACCAGGAAGAGCCAGCTCGGACGTTGCCAGTCACAAAGGACCGGCCTTGCCGAGAGATGTTGGAGGTGGACGGGTTGCTGACGCTGACGAAGTGAAAAGATCTAGGCTTGGGCTCGGAAGCCATCGTGGAGACAACGTTTCCTAGATGGGAAAATGCTAATGGTGTTCATGCAGACAGGCGTGTTTAGACAGGTAAGAGAGATTCAGGAGAGATCAGATGAAGCCTGGCAGGGGGCGTGGGAAACCCTAGGCAGGCAGCTTCTAACTTCCACGCATGTCAACGAATGCTGAAGGCCTTAGTCTCTTGCCTGCGCAGGTCATGGCCTCTCTGTGGTTGGCTTGAAACCCTCCGAATCACCACACCGGAGGCTTTCGAGTCCAGGGATCCAGCAAACCATGATCCAATTTGTAAGCTGGAAGTTGATGCTAGGCCATATTAGGAGAATGCTAATTACGTCGAATGGCAGATGCACTATTCCCTGAGTAGAAAATGCTAATGTGGTTGCTCCAACGATAGTGTGCTGGACGGGGAATCACGAGTAGATGCAGGACATTGTGGTGTAGCAGGAAGAAGGACGGGGTTCAGTTTTACCAATTCTACTAATGGCTTTCCCTTTCTACTTAAGAAGCTCATTTCTCCTTGTGCCTTGTCCCAAGTTCCACTCTGCCTCTCGCATTGCATCTACTACTGACGGTTCCGTTCAGCACGCGAATCTCTCGCTTCCCCAAGAGTGCGATATCAGTATCAACACACTTCGACTTGTAAGTAAAACGGCAATGCCGAGTTGATACCTATTAATGCCAATATTCGTTCAGGATCGCAACATGGCATCCATCGTCAGCCGGCTTGTGGGGGCCTTTTACCCAACAGTGGTAGCTAAACGTGACGATGCTATCAAACTTGGCATTCTGGGCGCCGCAAACGTTGCGTAAGAGCATCCTGCCTTGAATAAAACTCACGATAGAAGGCTAACAGAAACCAGCCACATGTCTCTCTTGATTCCCGCCAAGTCACATCCCGAGATCGTCATCCAGGCTGTAGCTGCCCGTGACCGGAAGAAGGCCGAAGAGTACGCCAAAGCCAACGGCATACCGCAGGTCAAGGGGTCATACCAGGGTGTGTCCTGAAATTATTTTCAGTGGTGATTGTTGCTGATCCTTTGACTAGAGATGCTCGACGACAAGAACATCGATGCCATCTATATCCCTCTTCCCAATTCCTTCCACTATGAGTGGGCTGTTCGCTGCATCAAAGCTGGCAAGCACGTACTTGTCGAGAAACCATGCGTGTCCAATGCCCATGAGGCTGAGAAGCTCTTCAACCTTCCCGAACTCTCTCAGCCCAACGCTCCTGTTATCCTCGAGGCATTTCATACCCTGTTCTACCCCTCATGGCAGTACTTCCTGTCATTTATCAACCCCGAAAAGATTGAACACATTCGCTCTCAGTCGATGCTTCCGTGGTTCTTTACAAGCAAGGATGGCATCATCTTTGACTACAACCTCTCGGGTGGCGCCATGATTTGCATGGGCACTTACAACTTTGCTGCCATACGCCAGCTTTTTAGAGCCGAGCCAGTCGAGTGCTTGAGCTGCGAGACGCAAACATTCCCAGGCGAAGGCCGTGAGAGGTGCGACATTGCCTTCAAGGCAAAGTTTCGCTTCCCTAACGGTGCCGTCGCTGAGACTGAGAGTACGGTTCGTGGTAGCACCATCTGGACTCCTTCAAGCATCACTGTCACGAACAAGGAGGTCACTGTCCCCGATAAATCTCTCCCACGTGGACAAGAGAAGGTTCTGAAGCGGGAGTTGGCACTCTACGGGTTCCTCTACGGCATCGTCTGGCACCGTATCGATATCAAGGACAGGTACACCATCCGCTCTAGCGGAAAAGTGATCAAGACATGGGAAGAGAAGGAATCTCACAAGGCATACACCTTCAAAGAGGCGGGCGGCGAGTTTGCCGAATTTCCAGGGGAGGACACTTGGATTTCGTACCGACACATGCTCGAGCAGTTTGTCAACAAGGTCAAGGGCCGTGAGACGCAGACTTGGGTGTCTGGAGAGGATTCGATTGGGCATATGAGGATGATTGACATGGCGTATAAGAAGAGCGGGTTGGGCATCCGACCTACTCGGAAGTACGAGTAGAGGTAGATGCAGCAGCTTGGTCTTTTGCTTCGTTTGTCTCGGATGTAGTAGTATAGTTTTCTTTGTCGGATCCAAGTGTCTGAATAATACACAAGGCCCTTGGCGTGGGTTTCTATCAACGCAAGTTCTCAATTATGATCAATAGTGATTGAAAATATTTACCAATTTAATAGAAGCCGATCACCTTAATATGTGGCCGGAGTGATGCTTAATCGCCCACCATCTGTGATGACGCAGTTGCCCGAGCAATATGCTCCAGCGCGTGAAGCCAAGTACAGCAACGGCCCCATGATATCCTCTGGCCGCCCCGCCCTCTCAGCTGGGATCTGATCCAGAGGATATGCCCCATCAGCTGTGGGATCATTGCCCTTGATCAAACTCTCGGTAAGATCAGTTGGAAACACTGAAAATGTCAGCCACGTCTCTTGGAATGCGAACGAGTACATACAGCCCGGGCATAGCACGTTGGCTCGGATCCGGTACGGGACTAGATAAGTAGCCAGAATCTTGAGCATGAGAGTTGTAGCGGCCTTGCTGGTGCCGTACGCGAAACCTGCCGTAATCTTTCTGTTGAAACTTCCGATACTGCTGGTGGCGATGACTTGGCTTCTGCCACCCTGGTAGTTGGATTGCTTGTTACCTTCATCTAGTAATCGGAGAAAGGCGATGGTTGTGTAGAACACGGCAGTGCAGTTGACATGGTAGGTGTTTGTAAACTCCTCCATGGGAATGTTGAAGAGAGCGTCTTGCACTTGAGCGATGGTTGCTCCCGGAGGCACGTCACCAGAAGGACCTGAGATGCCAGAGTTGGCGACGAGAAGGTTGATGTATCCGACGTCCCTCTCGATGAATTCCGCTGCAGCCTTGAGGTTGTCTCTGTTTGTCACGTCGCACTGGACCGGAATGACATTGTCAAGACCCTGGCACGTATTAGCGCAGTTGAACTTTTTGATGGAAAGTATACTTGCAATTTCTTTAACGGCATTTTCTAAAACCTCCTTTCTTCTGCCGATGATGTAGACCTTCTTTGCGCCATTCTCAGCCAAGGCACGAGTCATGAAGAGTCCAAGTCCTGAAGAAACATTTAGCCTCGAAGCTCTAGAAAGGGTTGAAACTAGCATGACCGCATGGTAGGGGTGATTGAAGCACATGTGTAAAAGTGAGGCATACGTACCGCTACCTCCACCTGTCACTACCGCAACGATGCCGCGAACATCGAAGAGGTTGGTTGACGGGGTGGATTGGCTCATGGCTGAACAGGTCACGGAACAATGTGCTTTTTCCTAGAGAGGCTTCGGAATAGAAAAGGTCAAGACTCAAAATCAATGCAAGTGATATCAAAGGACAAGGATGCCTGGTATTCTTCAGAATACTATGTCTATATATCTGCACAGTGGGATCGCGGTAAATTGCCTTATTAGATGGTTCCTTGGTGGGGCATGGTTATCTAGATGGCGTGGTGGATTAGGAAGGCCAAGACTAGACATACTAAACTCGGGATGAGTGGGATGGCATGTACCGGCATAATTATCCGGTCTAAATACGGCTTGCCCGATGAGGGAGTGGCGATGGGTCATTGTTGATGTCAATGACGCCCCCAAGAGGAGATGTCGGGCACAATATGGCGATGGGTCATGGTGTTGTTTGTGCTGTGGCCAAGTCCAATTGAAGAGTCTCCTTAAGCACGGCAGAGTATGCAGCTGAATGGTCTGGAACATATCGAGACCAGGAGTATGTTTCGTCTTGTTGTCTCCTCCGTTAGAGCAAGGCAAGTCTTGAACTGAACTGCATCTACTGCCTGTGCCCAATCGCCCGATTCAACTCATAAACATCCCAGTAAAATGGTTGGATGGAAGTAATGACCCCGGCCTCCAGATCAACACTGACAACCTGACAAAACGGAAAATGCAGCTCCTTGCCCGTCTTCCTGACCCTCAAATGCAAGTTTCCAAGCGAAACAATGCGTTCCGACCCCTCCCTCTCAAAGATCTCGGGGTTCTGCACGTCGACAACGTCAAAGTAGTCGGCCATGCTCCTGGCCCAGTCCAGGAAGCCTTGGGGCCCTTTGAAGGTTCCCGCGTAGGGAAGTCCGGATGATTGCTCAAGGTGGACGTTTGGTGACAGTGTGGCAGCCATGCCTGCAAAGTCTCGTTCTTCAGGGGGGGCAGACATGTAGATGCGCTCTGCCGCGTAGAAGGATTCGAGGATTGATCGTGCCGTATGTTGAGGAGACATTTCGGGCTTTGCGTTCTGTTCCTTAATTGGTGTAGATGATGAAATGAAAAGAAGTGTAATGACGCTAATAGTTCAAGAATTCTGATGGAAGGCTCTTAAATAGATTGATAAGTATAACGTTGGGTATGGCCAAGGCTATATAAAGTAATTTGTCATCATCATTCCACCATCATTTTACTCTCAACATCTCCAAGGGGTTATCGGGGTGACATATCTGTGCTCCGGCGGAGTTTCCGTCATGAGTTCCTAATGTAGTAATTCTATCCCGGAGTTCTCGGAGTTGACACTTGACGCCAGTTGTGTATTATTGATTATGACAGTTTTAAGTGAGTGTTACAAATACTTGGAAACAGTATTGTAGTCAAGCCATTGGAAGGTAATTGCCTTTTCACATAGGTAGAGAGGTAGGAGATGGTATCCGTTGACGCGCAACACAGCTGGATAGGAGTGCTGGCCATGCCTCAACGCGCCAACGTTCATACAGCCAAACCCGCTAACTCCCTTCAGCTTTGAGCCAATCACATATTAATCATGTCAGTTTTCGGAAGTATTATGGTGGCTGTAAAGAGTTTAAGGGGGCATTAGCTACGAGGGAAGATAAGACGATTATCGACGCAAGCCAGCTAGTTTCAACCCTTCCAATTGGCTGGTGGTGTGCAAAGGGGATCGGCTGGAGCCGAAGCGGCTAGAGGTTGGCTTGGCAATACACTGCGCAGCAACAGGCAACAATACAAGAGCAAATATCCGTATAACGCGCAATGATAATGATAGCAGACATGGCGCTCCCTGCCGCTGCTGATTGGTCAGCTGTTATGCGGGTGTCCAACTCAGCCTGAACAAGGCAGACTCGGTCTGAGGATAAAATCCTGCCTTCACCTCAACTCGTGAAATATCCCGCGCCTCTGGAAACTCGGAGTTTGAGAGAAATGGACCAAGGCGCTGATGTTACAACGACCAAACCGGAGAACCCTCTCCTCTGCCCGGACTGCCAGAACTGGGACGATCCCCACCCATTCAGACACTATCCAAGCGAGTTCGTGGTTGTCCAAGATGCGCCGGACAAGGTCCAGTGCATTGTTTGCAAAGCTGCCATGAAGGCAGTCGCTGCTCGAATCTCACAGATGGACATCCCTCAAACGTCACGGGTGTTCTTTTGCAACGACGGGCCGTACTATTTCGAAATCTTCACAGACGCACTGGATCTGGCAGAAAACGTTGCTCATTTTGTCATGAGTTTGGCGGTTAGGGTGCACTCAATAGTTCCAGTTCCAACAGTGCCGACCGAGGACGAGATCGAGCAGACAGAGTTCCGAATGACCCCCCAGTTCTGCAGACGGTTTCAACATAGCGGCCCACACAAGTTCTTGAAGAGTTTGGAGCCATGGGAAGTTCCATTTCTTAATATCTCATTGTTGGAACAGTGGATTCGAGACTGTACCGAGGGCCACGGGGCTGCGTGTGGGAAGAACATTCAAGCCCAGACAGGTCAGTAACCCCTTCGCTGCGGATCCGATTCCATTGAGTTCTCGCCTGACTATATAGTAGCCGAATTACCTCAAGGGTTCAGGGTGATTAACCTCGGTACAATGAATGTGGAAGAACCGGCGGCTGCACTGAGCTACGTGGCACTGAGCTATATGTGGCCGTCGGAGAAGGACCTGGAATGTGTGCAGCTTGAACGAAGCAACCTTCACATGTTGGAACAGCCAGGCGGCCTTGATGAGGTTACTCTACCGCCCGTCATCACGGATGCGATTTTATTGTGCAAGCAGCTTGGCGAGAATTATCTCTGGGTCGACCGGCTCTGCATCATCCAGGACGACCCGAATTCGAAACACAGCCAGATTCGGGGTATGGATAGGATCTACCACTCCGCCAACCTGACAATCATGGCAGCTCTCAATAATCGAGATATACGGGGACTTCCAGGTCTGGTCAACGAACCCAGGGTCTCATCAGTCTATAGGCCGGAGTACAAGCTTCAGATTGAGGGAAGATCCGTCGTGTCAGATGGGTTATCTGCAGCTGACAAGTCTGTCTGGAACACGAGAGGGTGGACATTTCAAGAGCGAATCCTGTCACCGCGTCGTCTCTATATAACTGAGCATCAAGTTCTGTTTGAGTGTCCTCGGGGAAATGAAAGCGAGGTAGGTTCTGCTTTTTCGCCACGCTTAAAAGTTCACTCCGGCTTGGCAGCCAGCGAGGGAGAGTGCCCGGAGGAACTTTATGAACCCAGGAACTGGCTCAGGCCTCTTGGAGACGTCTGCTACCGCGTCACACGCGACACCGCTGTTCGGGATTACCTCAAATGGGTGGCAGACTACACTTCGCGACAACTCTCTGTCGGCTCCGACATCCTGAATGCCTTTGCCGGAATTACCGGAATTCTTGGTCAAATGATAGGATCTGACTGTATCTTTGGCCTTCCGGAAAAGTTTCTTGTCCAGGGTCTGATGTGGAGTGCTTCAGACACGATCGAGTTGAGAAAGACGGTTCCTGAGATACCGAGTTGGAGCTGGGCAAGCTGCCCCAACAAGGTGAATTATGAACAGATCGCAGAGTCTTATGATGACTGTGTTCGTGTTATCAGCCTTGTTTATTTTCACTTTCAAGATTTCAACCAAGGGCTTCGGAGAGTCAAGGCACAGGAATGGTGGGTGGAGAGAGAAATGTCCATCGAGGACTTCCGAGGCAGAGAAGACGTGCCACCCATTGAAACTATCGGCAAAAAGTATCTCCCGTGCCACGAAAGAACTAGTTTGACGTGGAGGGAGCGGTGCCCTCACAACCCATGGCAGACGTTGCTTCACACGACATTGGACCCTGAAGCATGCAGAGTCGCTTCTACTCTCCCAGGGGCTTTAGTGTTCAACACTACGGTGGCTAGACTGAGACTACGCCCGAGCTGTTACACTACAGGGGAAGGGGATGGGGAAGAGAATCTGCGGATTCTAGGTCCCAGCGAGGAGTCCGACGAGAATCTACGCGAGCGGAGAGTTGGAAGTATCTACGGCCCCTTTCAGAGGGGTTTGAGTGCCGAGAAGCTAGCAGAGAAGGAGCAGGACATCATCGTCATCTGCGGCGCTTTGGCTGGATGGAAAGCTCGGAGAGTGTATGTTAAATGGGGAGGCGGGCCTGGCTTTAATTTGTGGCAATTGCACGTCATGTTGGTTGAAAGAGACGAGGCCAGTCCATTTGTCGCTCGTCGAGTGGGAGTTGGTTACATAGAGGCGCACATGTGGGAGGATTTTGCTCCGAGGTGGGAGACGGTTGTACTTTGCTGAGCAGTCACTTGGTAGAAGCGGGTTAGCAGGCGATAGACTAGACTTGGTTGTAAGGGGTCAACCTGCTGCTCAGGGCACCCCACAAGGACATGGTCTGCATAGATGGTGATTTAGACGATACCGTAGACAATTGAAGAGACCACCTAGCTATGATGACCTTGGTTTAAACATCCCACTGTACAAGGCACCGGTTAAATCTGGACCTGAATTAACTGGTCCGCCACTTCTTCTCCCACGTTGGAAAGAAAGGACTTTCATCCAAGGTCCTCGGCTCCCAGTCATGAGGGATCAACCCTCTCTCGATTTGAAGATGCTCATACATCTCCAACGTGGGTTTGACGATATGCTCCACATGCCGCGTCCCCTTGTGTTCCATTAGATTCTCCTTCCCATCTTTCAAGATCTTCAACACCAAGGACGGTATGTATGGTTCATCCTCGAACTCGGTGATTGGCGTGAACAGAACTTTAAAGTTGAAGACGACGGCGCCGGAGAGGGGGAGACGACGCAAGGTCTGCCAGTCGGTCCGTAGAAAGATGTCTTTGGGCTCAAGGGAAGGGTTGGGTGCGTCTCGGTACTTGAGACTGGTCTTGCTTGGATCGCCTGGTAGATAGAGCGGTTGACCTTGGGAGAGGCCCCATGATCCTCTTTGTATGGGGTTGAATGTTGGCATCTTGCTGAAGAACCTGAATGGCTTTGTTAGTCCTAGCCGTCAAGACGAACTGTCTGGATACTTGCCGATTCATGCTGAGCCCCATCTTTTCCTTGTATTCTGGAACAGGTCCATGGATCACATCGAGGTCCTGGTTCATTTTCCTTCCTAGATTCCAGCCAATAGATGAGCAAATGATGCCAGCTCTGAAGACATAATGGCCTGTCTTTTCATCTCTCAACATGATGGCGAAGTCCTCGGCCACGTTGTCACGAAGGATATCAAGAGGTTCGTGCGCCTTGAGGTCGTGCTTAATCCCAAGAATATGGTTTACCAGAGTGGTACCGATGAGTTGGAACTGATTCGGATAACGCGTGCATATGAACTGAACCACCATCTCCATGAGCTCTTTGCAAGCAAGTTCGGAGCCGGGTAAAGCCTGCATGACTTCCTTGCCATGTTTGGCGCAGACCTCTTGGCGTTGGCGCATTCGTTCTCGGTACGTGCTTTCCAGCTCAATCCAGAAGTCGGGATCCATCTTCTTAAAGGCTATATTCAGTCAGTCAATTAAAGACCAGTCCTTGCAGACTGTGACGCACCCATGGTCTGGTGATACGCCCATCTAAAAGGTCGGTAAGGCCGTGGGACGGCTTTGTCGACGTTGAAGTTTGGGAGAGGAGATGGCAGGGGAACACCGGATAGCTTCGCATAATCTGGAAAATCCCCCAAGGAAAGGACTTCTCTCACCGAGAAGCCGCTGAAGATATAGCTTGAAGGATTGGAAAGCCTGTAGTCTTTGTCCATCTCCAGGATGTGATTGCTGCGGGATGATAAGTCTGCCACAGCGTCATTGGGAAAGGCTACAGCCCTCTGTGATGGAGGGAAAACATTCGTGTAGCCCGAGTCTGAGGTATTCTTTTTTGCCGTTCCTGCTGTCAAGTTATGGCGCCGTTGTTGGGAATAGCCAGCATGCCGGTCATTGCCTCGCCATAATCGAGTTCGAATGATGCTGATGACAACCAAAGCAATAGCTCCAAAGACGAACAGGACCAGGCCTGTGTTGAGGCGGGAGATGTTAATGTGAAGGCGCATTCTGATGCTTGATTGGAAAGACGATAGAGTAGAGTTCATCTTGGAAAGGTTCTCATTTAAGTATCTACGTAGACCTTATCTGCTGGATAATGAAGTATGATCCGGTGATGAGCTGCGGTGCGGGGTGCATGTGTAGATAACGCTTTGGAGTAAGCTACTGTGGTTTCCATAGGCTCGGAAGCTGAAGCCGATGCAGGCCGTCAAAGCGATCCTAGCCAGATCTGGTGAATATTGGAGAGCAGAAGGATTGAAAGGCAGGAGCTCTTGTTCTGATGGGTGTGGACGCGTCAGGATGTTTTCGCAGTTTGGATCATATGCAGATTGGGCTTTGGATCTGCATATTGGATGCCTAAGTTGTCGTTTGAGCCTAAGGGTTTGAGATACCAAAAGTGCCATGGACGATGAGGGTGTCGACCAACGAAACGGGGAAAGCCTCAACAGGTAGGCTGCGAGGCCGCTGGGAGGATCGGAGATCTTTGAACCGAGTCAGGGCCGCTTTTAGGATAGAGAAGAATTGATGAGTCCTCATCACTTGCCGCAAAACTTTACCCTTTATTGTACGTGCGTCTTTCTCTTGTCTAATGATTGACGTCGATCTAAATGCTCCCAAACATTTCGAAGCCTTTACCTCAATATGAAACCCCCTTGTCGGGTTTAGCCGTAGCACTCGCAACGCTCAAATGCCCTCTTACAACATCATCTAGAGAGGTATGGTCTGTCGCGACGCTGATCATGTCGAAGCCCTGCTGGGCAAAGACGTTGGCCTGCTGGCCTCCTGACGTATAGATGCCACACTTTTTGCCGTGCTTGTGACTGGCTTCAAGGACCTTTGCAATTGCATCCTTTAGTTGAGGAGCCATCTCGCGGCTAACAATGGGGTGACCAATGTTGTTTCCTGGAAATCAGTTTCCGTGAACGGTTGTGGGGAACTCGGGACTCGGGAGGCTTACCGAGGTCAAAGGGGCCGATGAATAGAACGTCAACACCATCTACGGCCGCAATCTCGTCAACGGCCTCTAGTGCCTCCTTGGTCTCGATCTGAACAATCACCAACGTGGCATCATTGGACTGATGAAGATACTCGATAAAGCTTGGAGCTGGATTGAACCGCTGTTGAGCGTAGGGAGATCCGAAGCCCCGTCGACCCTGGGGTGGGAACTTGGCGGCTTTTACGACTCTCTTGACCTCTTCAACCGTCTCTATCAGAGGGATGAGGACCTGGATTTGTTAGGACGTGTGATAATGATGAGTCGTTCATCTGCTTACGCCGTGGGCTCCACTGTCTAAGGCTCCTGGAGGCGGTCAGCTTTGGAGCTTATCATCAGACGAGAGCACCGACTCTTGATCATCCATCCTTCCATGCCTGGTGGCCTAACAATAGGAGACACTCCCGCGTCGGCGATGGCTGGTACTGCCTCGTGCATTGCTCCGTCTGTAGTGTTCGTTAGAAACCTTTGGAAAGTGAGGGAGAACAATATCATACCGTCAATGTCTCCATGCTCACAATCGACAAGAACCCAATCAACTCCAGTCCTCGCCAACACTCGAGAAACATTGGCACCTCGTATCATCTGCCATGCTCCAAAGGACTGTTGTCCCTTGTTCAGGGCAGTCCGAAGTCTATTTGCAGCCTGCATTTTTGACATTTTGAAACGAAAAGGGTGAACATGGAAGAACTGAGATAGATGTAATCTTTGCGTGACTCATGGGGATTTAAGTAAGCACAACCGGCCGGAGTTAGCATGAATCTCTCCGAGGTGCGGAGCTTGGCAACATGAGGATCAATCTATTTAGCTTCTTTTTCGCGCCCTATGCAGGTGATGGTGTCACCGCCGGCCATCAGATAGGAAGCCTAGTCCGCTAGATAGACAACTTATTGCCGATTATTTTGTAACTCGACCTATCGGATGAAATGCGCTTCAATCGTAGAAGGACCAGTCAAAGTCTCGGCGTATTTCGCCATAGCAACCTGTTTGGATGCTGACTCCAGCTTACGCCGAACCCTCGCTTACTCTGAAATACGCGTACAGTTGCATGTCAATGAAATACATATGCAGCGGGGCAGTCCTCGAAGTCGAGATATATCTGAGAAGATAGCATTACACTACGAAGCTGAGAATGGGCGACTAAAGGTCTTTGAGGCTCTGCTCAAGAAGGTCGCAGGCCATCGGTGGAGGACTCAGCCCTCGCCGAAAGGTCTTGAGGTGGGTTAAAATTGCAGTGAAAAGGGAATTTTGAGGCCTGCCATATGTTTCTCCTTAAGCGTGCTTTTTACAAGGCTGAGTGACCATTATGATCTTGGTTTCAAGTTTTCGGGATAAGTGCCTATTAGACACGCTTAGCTCAATCTGATCATGTCGAAGCCATACTGGGCACAATGAACGGCGCCTTGGTCCAAAGTCAGAAGCTCACAGAGGAGATTAGAACCCCCCAGCCTGATCAGGACCTAATGGAAATGAGGCCATTCTGAGAACGTGCCCGAATTGATTTACAGTTACGAAGGTCTGCAGAGCAATCATCCAGGTTCTGATATATTTGGAATGCGCAATGGGAGGCCCTACTTGGATCGAGTCTCTTCGTATCAACCAGCTCCATAGCATTACAAGAGGTGCTCGGATATTGACATGATGAAGCTGACCTAAAGACTACGGAAATCCGACACATACAAAGTGTTACCCTCAGAGAACCAGAATGCCTAACCTGATGTCTGATGCGTATGAGGAAAGGACACTTGGTGTTAGGCTTATGAGCTTTTAATATCGATGAGATAGGACACCAAGCACCGTTATTTTACGTTCAACGTAAAAGCATGGGTAGTATGGAATTGCTGGTGAAGCTGGTATTGAACGGATAATGTGTGGTGACCCAGTCGAGATTGTTTGGCCGTTGACGGAAGAATTGCTTACGCCAAACCTTGTTTCTAATAATAGTTAGTCGGCCTTTGAACTCAGAGTTTGGATGGTGGCTTGGCGTCTTCATCATCACGTCTGACTACGTACGTGCTTTGCCCTACACTACCTGTGCTACTCCAGCTACTCATTCTTGGCTGTTATCTAGTCACTCTGGTATGGGAAGATTGGGGAATTCAGAGCATGCTCATTTAAAGATCTCCGGATGGATCCGAACCTGCCACCCCCGGCCGAGAGATCCAGGGACTTGGTGCCCAACCCCAGGATCGCCTGTGTTCTGGACGCATCGGCAAGACTATTCTAGAAACGTTTTAGACGCGAGACCCTCTTACGACGGTGTCGGACGGTGTAATTTTAAACCAAGTGCCGAGACAGGGGGTGACGCAATTGGGCTCAATTTCACGGGCGCCCGCGGAAAACGGTGATGACACTACTTTTCTGACGACGACCTCCCTCTCTGTCAACACCAACAAAGGACATGCACATGCACCGGCAGACACAATGTCGAGCTCCTCAGAGCTGCAGCGCGACCGAGAGGTTCAGGGCTACCTCCAGAGCTGGCAGGTGGCTCAGGGCTCGTCGCTCAAGGTCGCCCGCAACCTCGACAACATCGTGGCCTCGCACCTCCCGCCGGGGGAGTTGTTGACGGGCCACACGCCTCAGGCCTCGTCCGACAAGGCCCTCAGCGCCTTCGCCCAGCTGGCCGTCCTGCGGCTGAATGTGCAGAACGCTCTAATATCGCTTATCGATGCCTCTACGCAGACTGTCGTCGCCGAGGCCACGCGCAACCTGCGCCTGGGGGATCTGGACGGCGGTGCGAAGAATGACTTGTTTCGTATGTAGACTCTCCTTGGGACAGCTTGGCAGTCGTCTTCTGAGCGCTGCCAGTGATTCCGGCCCTTCCGCCCCATCGGAAGGCCCTGCAGTTCCCAGTAGAGCAATATGCTGACCGGAACCCAATCAGTCGGAACCTCCGTCTTGTCGCGCGGCCTGGGACCCTGTGAACACGCCTTGACGGAGACTTGCACCGCCCGCGACCCCGACGGCGAGACGTACACGACGGCCGGCTTGATCATCCCCGACTGTCGCCTCGATCCCCGCTTCCAGACGCGACCGTTTGTGCAGGCCGATGATGGTCTAAGATTCTACGCCGCAGTACCGATATTCTCGAGAAAGGGACACAAAATTGGCACCTACGCCGTCTGTAGTGACGAACCCCGTGATGGACTATCGATCGATGACCTGCAGTTTATACAGAATGTTGCTCAAGCTGTCATGGAGCACTTGGAATGGGCGCGCGACCGTGTTGATCGGTTCAAGGGAGAGCGGATTGTGCGTGGACTGGCCTCGTTCATCGAGGGCTGCTCCGGCGATGACCCAACCTGTGCCAAGGACGATCAAGCGACGGGTTCTTCTGTAGTTCGACCGCCAGCGATAACCATCGCGTCCCCGAAACGGCCGCTGCTGAGGAGGATCTCTTCTACCAAACTCGATACTGGGTATTCTCGACCTCCCTCGCCTGGAGGCCAGCAGAAGCAGGATCGGCTCTCAAGGATGTTTTTCAGGGCTGCAGACACCCTGAGGAGCTCGACGCTGGCAGATGGTGTCGTTCTCTTTGGTGCCACAGCCTCCAATGTCAGACAGAGGTGTCGTGGAGGCAAAACAAACGGCCTCTTGTCAGACGAGGATGATCAATCTCCCCACATCACTTCCGGCTCTGACGGCTTTGGCATCGATAGCTCCGATTCCGATGCATCGCCATCTGCGAGACCATGCAAGATCCTCTCGTACTCGCTCGCAGACGAGAAGGTGCATGCTGAGATTGAGAAAGGCCCGGCCCTCTCACTCGGGACTTTGGAGAAGTACTTTTCCCTCTTCCCCAAGGGAAAGACTTTTTCTTTCACCGATGAAGGCCTTGGAATCTCGTCAGATGATGATAGTGCTAGTGACCGAGAGCCGACGGCCGCCTCCGAAAACCCAGGCGAAAGAGGGAAACGACGACGGGGGGCAAAGATGGACCACAAAGAGCTTCTCAAGAAGATACCCGGAGCTAAATCCGTCGTCTTCTTGCCTCTGTTCGACCACGTTGAAGACAAACTCGCCGGGGGTTGTTTTCTATGGACTTCAGTCACTGGGCAAATGATGAACCTCGACCAGGACCTCTCCTACCTTCGTGCTTTTGGCAGCAGCGTCATGAGCGAGGTCGGAAGGATCAACACGCAGAAGAATGAGGCCGCAAAGACGACGTTTATTGCAAGCATGAGTCACGAGCTGCGAAGTCCACTCCACGGGATTCTGGGTGCTGCCGAGTTTCTCAAAGACACCATCACGGATTCTTACCAAGCCGGTCTTGTCAACTCTGTTTTGACGTGTGGCAAGACTCTGCTTGACACGCTGAATCATGTTTTGGATTACAGCAAGATCAACACGCTTGGTCGTTCACATATGAGAAGAGGCGGCAAACACAGCAGACTCATTAGTCTTTCCTCCGGCTCGTTGGAGAGCCTGAACATGTCCGCCGCCGTTGACCTTTCTGTTCTTGTCGAGGAAGTGGTGAATGCAATTGCAACTGGTCACACTTTTAAGAGGCTTCCAGGAATCTATTCACCGAGCGCAGAGGAACCCACGCTGGCTGATTCCAAGTCTCTCAAGCATCTTCAGCCTTCAGACGATGGTAGCCCGGTATCAGTCTTGTTGGATATTTGCCCGCGAACTTCTTGGATGGTCAGTACACAACCAGGTGCTCTCCGCAGAGTCATCATGAACCTCTTTGGCAATGCCCTGAAGTATACGTCTTCCGGATTCATTCTTGTCTCCCTTAAAGGCCAAGAGACTGCGGATAAATCCAAAATCGACGTCGTGATAAAAGTGATGGACACCGGCAAAGGCATGTCAGAAGAATTCCAGCAAAACCGTCTCTTCGTCCCGTTCAGCCAGGAAGACTCGTTCCAGCCTGGTACTGGACTTGGATTGAGCATTGTCAAACAAATCGTCGACTCACTCAAGGGAACCCTCGAAGTGAAATCACAGCAACACAAGGGTACCGAAGTTGACGTCCGACTTCGTCTCGTGCCGGCTCCTCCAAATTCATCACGCAATCAGGATGAGACGGTGCGTAGTATCGTTGACAAAACGAGAGGACGACGTCTGGTTCTCCTGGGTAGTGGCGAACGGAACTTGTCTCCCTCGATGGCGCTGCAAATCCGAATGCGAAACGAGACGCTTATCGAGACTTGCACCAACTGGTTCGAAATGGAGGTTGTCAGAGAAGAGGATGCCGATGCCTCGAAAGCCGACATTTATCTATTCTGCGAACCACCTTCCATCCAAACCCTGAAGGATCGCTTCCAGAGTCTAAATGATATTCCATCTCGGAACAGAAAGACCCCCATCGCCATCATCTGCGCAGGGGAAGAAGAAGCAGCCCACATAGCGCGGACACAAACTAAGGCTTTGGCTGAATTGTCCAAAATCATCGAAGTTGTCCCACAGCCGTAAGTCACCTCTGTAGAAGTTGCTGAAGATGTAACTTACATGTGTTTAGATGTGGTCCACGCAAGCTGGCTCAAGTATTCAAGCGCTGCTTGCAAAGGATCGAGGAGATTGCCGAAAACGAGAGCGCGCAAGACAGCCTACCTTCACCACAACAGTCACTAACAAGTGACTTCAAAATAGAAACAGTGGAAGCGGTGCCAGAGGGATTGACCGCAGACGACGAAGGGGACCTTACTCCAGTGCCCTCAGAAACCACCTTGCCATTGCCGTCCCCGACGCCCCTGGATCCAGAAACACCTCTGTTGGCAGGAGACGGTGGCCAACTAGAGCAAAACGACGAGAAACAAGACACGGAATCAAATTCAACCCATGTCCTGCTCGTCGACGACAACAAGATCAACCTCCAGCTCCTGGTAATGTTTATGAAGAAGTGCAAATTCACCTACGAAGAAGCCGAAAACGGCCAAGAAGCCCTCGACAAATTCACCAAGCGGGCGTTAAAGTCCAAGAGACGCTTCGACTACATTCTCATGGACATCAGCATGCCCGTGATGAACGGCATAGAGGCCACAAAGAGGATACGGCAGGTGGAGCGCGAGAACCAGATACAGCCCACGACGGTTCTTGCCCTGACGGGGTTGGCTAGTGCTGATGCGAGGAGGGATGTTTTGTCTGCGGGTGTGGATGTCTTCTTGCCGAAGCCGGTGCGGTTTGCCGAGTTGAAGAAGTTACTTACGGAAGGGTAGGAAAAGGTAAAGGCTTTGGGGTGGTGGGTTGCTTTTGATGGATAGACACGGAGTTGGATATTGGTATAGAAACTGGTTGGCGTAGTTGGGTTTGAAATATCTGTCTTTTTTCTCTGGTGCCTAGGCTTGTCTGGAATAGATGCTCTCCAACTCACATTGGTTCTCTCCAGCTTACACTGGTCGTCTCACTCATCAAACACCTGACATCAGATACACCTTGAGAAGTGTGACTAGACTTCCCACTTTGGTAATTCATGGTTCGTTGGCTGTCGAACTGGCTTAAGCGTGTTCAGACAGTTTTGAAAGGGGTGGTCAGCATGCCTTTCTTTACGTTTGCAAATTCCTCCAGGATTGCTTTCGCTTCCAGTCTGACGGATGCTTTCTGCTGACAAGCCCCTCCAAGAATCTCGGGGAGGTTGCCCGTTTCAGTCTTGAAGGCCTCTGATCTTGGGGTAAGCAGATCCGGGGTTCCCGCAGTGGAAGGTGAAGATGCAAGAGTGTCACTTAAGATCAGGTGGTCGGCCAGATCTGGGTTTGCTACGACCAGTGGCCACATAAACGCTAGTGACTGCGCTTATCGAAACATCGATCTGGGTTGCAAGACGTGACGTGCCCACACTCTGAGGTGCTGCTATCGCATCTTGGCATACTTGGTGTTGTCAATATTGTCTTGTCCACATCACTCACGTTGGCGCAGCGCTGCTGACTCCATGGCTGGGTTAGCTGTATCATATGACATTATAGCCAAGCACGAAAGGAATGGGCATGATGTGACCATGCGCTCTGCAAAGTCGGCAGTTTGACTTGGCTATAAGGATTGCTTACGGTTGTCCTTGGGTTTGACTTGGGGCACTGAGGTCTTATCCGGTGCTAGAATTAAGCCAAAGGATAACATTGAAAAGAATGACGAGTTTATGTATTAATTCCAGGTTTGATCAAGTTAGCAGAGCCTTGTGATGACTCAGAAAACGGAACGAGCCGTTTGAGGCAGCCGTTCCGATATTTCCGACCCGGAACGACTTCAACACTTTGACCTCGTCTGAACTCAGGAATCCCGCTAAGAACAACCCCTCTTTTCCTCTGAAACTTCGGAAGTAAGCACTCTATCATTGCTTTTTGTCATCATGCGTATCAGAAACAACGATACCTGTGGGGGTGATCATGGCATGAATCCCTCTTGAGCTTCTTTGGGTATGGATATCATTATGGGTCAAGGTAGCTAGTTTCTTTAGAGCTTTGACGGTAAGCTGACGTTAGGAACGTGTCTTCTTCATGTGCATTAAATTGGACACGGTTAACGTCATAATACTACAAAGGATTGAACTAAGATGGTGTAGTAGCCGAGTTCCGACTCATGTTCGAATCTTTCCGGCCAACTTCCGAGTTTGAGCGTATAAACCCACGACGGACCCTCCATCGGGATGCTCAACTTTGATACTCGTCTCATCTAGCTTCGTATCCTCGGCTGTTTTTCACTCTTAATATGGCTGAAACTACCATCGTCGGCGCCGGTGGCCGGAAGATCACCCGTACGCTCACACCAACATTTGGCTTGTGCATGAAAGCTGACCTTTGATAGTCCCCACTGGCTTGTTCATTGATAACAAGTTCTCACTTGCTTCCGATAACAAGACGGTCGCTGTCGAAAACCCATCCACCGGCGACACAATCGCAAACCTCTCAGCAGCCCAGGCCGCTGACGTCGACCGCGCCGTGGCCTCCTCCAAGGCCGCCTTCAAGAACACATGGCGCTTGACTGGTCCGGCAAAGCGTAGAGCCCTCCTTAACAAGCTGGGTGATCTCATTGAGCAGAATGCCGAGGAATTTGCGTCGATCGAGGCCGTCGATGCCGGTATGCTGTACACCATGTCCATGGGACTGAGTGTTACGCAAGCTGTCGAGTGCTGTCGGTACTATGCTGGCTGGGCGGACAAGCTTGATGGCCAATCGATTGAGAACGATCAGTCACTCTCGTACACGCGCCGTGAGCCTATTGGAGTATGCGCCACCATTGTGCCGTGGAACTCTCCACTGTAAGTCCCCGAACAGCAGTCGTGAGGTTCTTGTAGGCTAACTGCGCCAGGATGATTACCTTTTGGAAGTTTGGCCCAGCCATCGCGGCCGGAAACACCCTCATCATCAAGACTCCAGAGCTCGCCCCTCTTTACGGACAGAAGCTGGCGCAACTCATCGTCGAGGCTGGATTCCCTCCTGGCGTCATCAACATCCTCTGCGGTGTTGGAAGTGTTGCCGGCCAGGCGCTGGCTGATCACGCCGACGTGAGAAAGATCTCATTCACCGGCAGCGAAGGCGTAGGACGGGGAATTCTCGCCAGTGCGGCGCGTTCAAACCTCAAGAGAGTCAGCCTTGAGTTGGGTGGAAAGGGCCCGGCCATCATTTTCAAGGACGCTGACTTTGAAAACGCTCTCTTGTGGGCTGGAGCTGGAATCACCGTCCATAACGGGCAGATTTGTGTCGCCGGAAGCCGAATCTACGTGCAAGAGGAGATTTACGACAAGTTCATTGCCGAGTTTTCAAAGAGGACCAAGGATGCGGTGGCTGGAGATCCTCTGCTCGCGGAGACGGTCAAGGGACCCGTCATCAGCGAGGCGCAGAAGAATCGCATCCTGGGATTCATCACCAAGGCCAAGGAGGAGGGAACGAAGCTTCTCCACGGCGGCGAGGAGAAGTCAACGTCAAAGGGACATTATGTGCCCAACACGGCGTTTGTCGAGGTTTCACCCGACGCGACCATCATGAAGCAAGAGGTGTTTGGCCCAGTTGCGAGCATCGCCAAGTTCAGGACGGAGGAGGAAGTCATCGCCCTGGCCAACGGCACAGATTACGGGCTCGCGGCGTCCATCTTTACAAATGACATTGCGAGGGCTGTTCGCGTATCGGAGCAGGTAGAGGTCGGCACCGTCACCATCAACACGTGGGGAAGCATCCACGCCAACACTCCATTTGGCGGTATCAAGCAGAGCGGGTTTGGTAGGGAGATGGGACAGGATGCGTTGAATGATTGGACGCAGGTGAAATGTGTCAAGTTGAGCGTACCAAAGCTTTAAATAAATGCCAGGTATTATAGAGCCTGTTCATCACTTTTCGCCTCTCAAAGGAGTGAATGAGTCTTGTGTCTGCGGAGTCGGAATGATTCCGAAGTGTTTTTGGTGGGCAACAAGTTTTCGACCCCTCCAAAGTTGAACCCTTCAACACCACCAAACGCGCCGCCATGGCTCGTGGCAAAGAGCTATCACCAGCCCAACGATCTCTCATTTGCCAGTTAAAACAAGAAAGCAATATCTAACCAAAATCCATTCTTTTGCCCCAAATCTCTCTCTCCACGATAAAATCGACATGTCTGCTCGCAGCCAAGCGCGGTCCTGACAACACCAGCTTACCATGGAAGGGCGCGCCGCGGAAGCTCACCGAGGCGCAACGCGATCGCCTCTACGATGTCGTCACGAATGGGAAACCGAGTATCAAGATGAAGGATTTGCTTAAAGAGGTTGATCATACTGTTGCGAAGCGCTCTATGCAGAATGTCGTACGAGAGATGGATTTGAAGCGTTGTGTTGCCAAGGGAGATTGTGGTTGAGCGAGTGCGTGGATTGGAACGCGATTTTTAAGGAAGACGAGCGCTACGATATTTAATTGATTCGAAAACTTCCTCTTTTCAGTAAGTAAGAGCCTACCTGCCCTTTACCAACTAGCTAGGTGGTCAGGCCAATGCTGTCCTATAGACAGTCTATTTCGTGTAGCATCAAACCGGCACCGATGGCTCATTGGCTTAGAGGTTGATATCACTTTGTTCTGCGAAAGTAGCAATGACATTGTCGTCTATCTCGGGGGAAATAGATCCGTTCGTTATTGTCTAGGTGGTAAAGCCTCCAGAATCTGTCCCGCGCAGTCTCCAAACCCGACAAGCTCATCTTCATTCACACCAGACCACCCTCGAATAATGACAGTATCACCATCCTCGAGGAACTTGCGCTCTTCACCTTCTGTGCCAATTCGCAGAGGTGCCTTGCCTCCACGGGTCTGCTCGAGAAAGCTGCCTTGCGTGCCGTCCTCAGTGCCAGATATGGTGCCAGAGGCAAGGAAGTCACCGGGTCGCAGGTTGCACCCTGTGATGGTGTGGTGTGCAATCATTTGCGGCCAGGACCAGAGGAGGTTTGTTGATGATGTCCTGGTTATGACTGCTTCAGTGCCTTTGAGGGCTGTTTGTTCAATGAGAGGAGCACTCTTTCACATGTGGATGCATGACTTACTCTTGAGAGTCACTTCTAGGTGAATATCAACAATGTTTTCTTCTCGTTTCTCGCGGAGATACTCCACAACCTCGACGTCGTTGGGAAGGCCCTTTGCCTTGAAGGGATCCAACGTGTCTGCAAGGACGACCCAGGGGCTTATGGTGGTTCCAAGGTTCTTCGAGTTGAAAGGCCCAAGAGGGACGTACTCCCAAGCTTGTACATCGCGAGCGCTCCAGTCGTTGACGAGAACATAGCCAAAGATGTAGTCTTCTGCCTCGTTGACCGGGATAGGCTCACCGAGGGCATTTCCTTGACATATGAACATGCCGAGCTCCAGCTCAATGTCTAATCGGGAAGAAGGTCGGAATACCGGCGTCTTGTCTCCAGGAGCTGCGAGGACTTGGCCCCAGGGTCGACGAAGCGGTGTTCCTGAGACCACCACAGAGCTGGCTCTGCCATGGTAGCCGACAGGGAGATGGTTGTAATTCGGGTTCAAGGCGTTGGCAGCACCTCGGAAGAGGACGCCGACGTTGAAGGCATGATTCCGGCCAGCGTAAAAGTCGGTATAATCGCCAATTGCCATGGGCAGATGCATCTGGACTTCAGAAAGCGCAACTATGGCACTCTGCCTTAGAGAGTCATTGTCTTTGAGAACCTCGGGAAAAGGCGTATTAGCCTCAAAGACCTGTCCTAAATACTGCCTGACAGATCGATGCACAGGCCTGCCGAGTGCCGCAAAGGAATTGAGAGTGTGTTCGCTAAAGACGGATATTTTATCCTTGGGGAAGACCTGAAGCTTGTCGAAGCCTCCTTTTTGGGCGAAAAGCGAGAGGTCGAGGGCATTATCACCGATGGCGACGGCTGGACGAGGGGACGGGTTGGTCTTGGTGGAGATGATGCCAAATGGGAGATTAGCGAGGGAGAAGTGTGAGCCTTTTGGAATTGAAAGCCACGACATTTTGTAGCTGTTTCTGAGCATGGATTTTGTGTATAGTCAATATTCTAGGGACAGGTCTTGATATAAAGCTATGCTATCTCGATTGTCCATCACGAAATCGACGGCGTTGGACATCGGAATCGGCTTTGGTCGGGGCTGCAAATGATTCCGCCATTTCCGCCCGAGAATATGCGCCTTCTACCGAACGTAGAATTCCGCATCAGCGCGAGTAGTTTTGCTGTATTTGTAATCCTGGTTCTATCCAAGAGAAACTTTTGCTTGGTTGGCATGATTCAAGTCAAAGTGCAATATCCAACTGGCTTCATCGCCCTCTTTCTACTCCATCCCCGTCATATTTCCATATCATAGCCTAGGCTCCCTGCAGCATCCATCCGCTGGCTGTGAACCCAGGTCCTTATCCGAAGGCACGTCAATAGCGGGGTTTTGAGTGAAAAAGTCCGAAGGCGTAAGAGAAACCTGAAGAATCTCGACGGGCCTATGTGAATCTTTGTTAGTATCAACCATCACCATAATCCCAATTGGAAACTCACATGACGGGCCAATCCTCAACGCGCGGGTTGTGCGTGAGACCAAAACAGCTCCAGAGGACAACATCCTCGTTAAGGACATCATCGCTTCGCGCTGCGGCGTCGGTGACGCCTCCTGTCTCGTTCTTCCCCAGGAGGGTATATCGCCCCGCAGCGTACAGCTCTTGATCCTTGTACTTGGTGACCCAGAGGTGATGTTGTGTAAACAGGGCTCGCTTCGCCTGCACGCTACGGGGGTCTGCGAGGAGCTTCTGCGTGGCCGGGGTAACCAGCTTGTAGCCCACGGGCCTGCCAGATATCGGGTTGATCTTGTCCGTGTTTTGGACCTTGAAGACCCGATTGTTTAGAGGTTCGACGTCGAAGCCGCCTGACTTGGTGATGGGCGTCTTGCGAACTTCGTATAGGTTACCGTGGGGGTTTGTCTTTGTGTCCATGGCGACAGGTAGACTTTCCTCTTGCACCACCGTGTTGTTGCTCCCATCAATGGCCGGGTCGATACGCACACAGAAAACATGTTGGTGATTCTGAGCCAAGACGCCAGGATTGACCACGTTTCCCCACGGAGCCGTCTTTCCAAGGTCCAAGTTGACTACCGACACGATGCCAGTTGCCCGAGCCTCGACGACGATCCCGGCTGCTTGATCCAACTTGAAGTTAAAGACGTACTCGTAGTTGGCGAGCGTGATGATGAACTGAACGACAAGCTCGCGACGACGCGTGACTACGGCTCGGCCGGTGCGCCAGTTGGTGTGCTTCCAGTTGATGCCGTTATCTTGTTCGTGGAGGCATATGACGTTCTTTGTCTCTGTTGCGTTGCCTTCATTGTCGACGAGCACACCGTCGAAATACTATTCTAGTTAGTATGGGGTCGACTGATAAAAGTAAAGCCCAACCTTGATAACACCAAGGCAGTCACAGCCAAGAGTCAAGTTGTTGACTGCATTGCCCAAACCTCCATCGCCAAAATCGAAAGCCTGCTTCCGATGATACGGGGTGCGGGGGTCGGCGTATGGAACGGTCTGTTTAATCACATCAATGCTTGATCCCAAATCCTCACTGCGTTGAGACGTACCATTTCACTGACGGCCAGACGATATAGCACGCTCCGGCCGTCGTACCGAAGATCGTGAAGCACGGCACCCTCTCGGGGATTGAACGTGACCCGGAACTGCCACTTTTGCCATCGCACGAGGTTGTCGTCAACCCTGAAGCTGGGTCCATACGGTTGCACAATAGTAAGCGGCTTGAGGTCCTGTCTCGTACCGTCGGAAAGAAGCTCGGGGACGTATTCAGCCGTGTCGCAGTGATCGATGATGCCTCCAAAGTTGGTTCGGCCAGTGAGAGGGTCGTCTCCTCCGCCGGTGGCGGGCATGTCGATGCGGATGATTTCTCCAGTGTTGTAGTTCATGATTGGGATAATGGGTAGTGGGTAGGCGTAGAAGTTGGAATCTGGGTTGCCGCTTCTCTTGTCCTGCGCGAAGAGGAGGGCTTGGAAGACGCGCTCATCGTCATCGCCTGCATCTGGGGCGCCGTATGGCCAGGGCTCCACGACGACTTCAAAGCCTTCGGGGAGACGCAGCTCGTCAATCTTGGCTTTGACGGCTGGCGAGGTTTCGACGCACTTGATTACCTTGTCAAACTCCCACCTCCAGGCAACGTTAACGCTGTGGATTTTTCCTGTTGTGGCGGAGGCTTACATGGACAGACTGGGCTTGCTCTTTGGGTCAATGACCTTTTGGTCAACAATCTCGGCCTTGGTCAAGTCGACAATCGTTTCATGATACTGCGGGATGCGTGTGTTGCCGATGACATCGTACCAAGCCTGCGCCAATCTTGGCGGACGTGGCGACTCGGGGGTAAGCTTGCCAGAGTGCTCAAGCTCCAGGAACGCTTCGACATCGGCTTTCGGGGGCTCGAGAAGAAAAATGACTCGAAAGTTCAGCACGGTGCTTGGATGAGAACGACGGACAACATCGCGAGCTGTTGTGGTCTCGCTGACACTCAGCTGAGAGAGGGGATGCGGGGTGGACATGGTGGATCACGAAGTTGGAGGTGAGAAGGATTAGAGACGATGGGAGTGGGGTGAGTGGTTTGTTAAATAGGTTGGTCAGATGAGCTATGAGTGTGTGGGATGCAGAAAAGAAAGGCCTGGTAAAAGCCCCAGCTGAAGACCGAATTCGTGCATGAATAGGAGACTAGTCACTCTCAATAAGGCAGCTAACCTGCGTCGTGATGTGATATGCACACACGGCACAGGACGGCTCGGCGCTAACCTCGGCAACTAGAAAGTGCCGATCCGATCGCCGGTGGTGTTTGGCGAGCGCAACCTTGACAGGTTATAGGGGGTGGTTTGCCTCAACTTCAACCTGGTATCGCATGCTACAGGTCTTGTCTGAGTCTGCAACAGTGGCTTTTTCAGTAATATTATGTGTTGTTCTCCTTGTCACACGTTCCTCATGTTGCTGAATCTGTGTGAAGCAGGCACACCAAACCAAGACGAAATGTCTTTCTAATGAAGGCCCAAAGTCATATCAGGCTCTGATTGTGTCTTGAAGGCGTTGGCAGCATATATTTTTGGAGCCGTTGAAGTGGCTGGCGTTGTCAAAGGTTAAGGTACATCTTGAGGTACAACATGAGGTGGCCCGTGCTGAAGCTGACGTCAAATTCCCCACGAGGGACAACGCACAACAGCTCAGTTCAGCTCAGCTCAGCTCATTCATTCTGGCTCCCTCACAAACACCAACAACGGGAGCTATCTACCCTTGCCCTGTTAAGGTTTACCCCAACTACACTCTCTATTCCCATCTACTACGTAGTACAGCCGCAGCCATGTCTTCTCACGGCGTCCCAGAAGTCCTCATGAAAAAGGTGGACGAGTACGTCGACTCCCTTGGCCCTCAGATCCAGCCCCGCATCACCCAAGAGCTTGAGATATTTCAGCAAAAGACCATCGACAGCCTCGAGGACCAGGTCGTCGACGCCTTCCGCTCGCTCTTCAACAAGGACGGCAAGCGGTCCGAGGGAAACTCGAGGGATCTGGGCGAGGATGCGCCCGACTCCTACGGCGGACAGTCGCTGCCTTTTGCCGACGAGATTGCCAAGCTGACCCGCAGCTTCTCCAAGATCACTGACGAGGCTGGTGATGATTTGCGGGATATTTTTGACATCACTGAGGGCGCCTCGCGCGGAGGTCAGGGCGAGACGCGTTCTCGTGGAGGAGGCGACAATGACTTCTCATCAGCTAAGGGCTTCCTCTCGGCCGCCATCAATGTCGTTCAAGACCGCCTCGATGACAACGGCAGAGGATCAGGAGGCCCCAAGTTTGAGCTGGACGGCCTCCTTGGCATCCTCAGCGACACTGTGAAGGACGCCGCCCGCAACCCAGAGGAGAAGGCGCGCATGATCAGCCCCGAAATCAAGGAGCACGTCGGCGAGAAGCTGCGAGAGCAGCATGCACCCATCGCCGAGCAGTTCACCCGTATCGCTCTAGATCACATCAAGCGGTGGCTGCGCGGCAACACGAGCACGCGGGATCTTGGTGATGGTGTCAAGGGCGAGATTGAGGACCAGGTCAAGGATCTCGTCAAGGGACTCGGAGGCTTGTTTGGAAGCAAGAAGCATTCCGATGAGGGAACTTCGAGAGGTTTCGGTGACAGAGACCGTGATCGCGATGGTGATGACAAAGAAGGTGGCAGTGGCTTCTCCAAGGTTATCAGCGACAAGCTGAGCACCGGTCTTGCCAGAGTCCACAGAGAGGTCCGTATCGAGTTCCGCAAGATCCTCGGAGGCATCGAGAAGCAGCTGTTCGAGCTCCTCCCCGACCAGTTCCAGCGCCCCCTTGAGAAGATCCTCGGTGGCAACCCCTTCGACTCGCAGCTCGACCGCGACGCCCAACCCAACGCGGACCGCGGCTTCGGGGACGATATCAAGTCCAAGCTGGTCAACAAGATCCGCGGCCTGGTGCGCAAGGTGCAGGAGACTCTGCGAGAGAGCATCCTGGGTGTCGTCAACGGAGGACACCGCAAGTTTGAGCACCAGAGCTGGGTCTTCGTGCAGAAGATGGTGGAGCAAAAGGTGCAGAAGTACCTGCCCAGCGTTAAGATTTCGGTGCCGGACGACATTGGTAACGAGGGTGTCAGCGTGGGAGCGCCGACGTCGGGCGCACACCTCGGTGGTGCGAACAACCCTGTGCCCCCTTCGCAGGGAGGTCGTCCTCCTTCTCATGAGCAACATGGAAGTCAGGGACATGGATACAATGCTCCGCAGCATCAACAGCAGCAGGACTACCGACCTGACTATCAGCAGCAGTCTCAGGAGCACCGACCTCCGCAGCAGCAGGGATACCAGCAGCAAGAGTATCGACCAGACCAGTACCAGCAACATCAGCAGTACAACCCTCAGCAGTACCAGCAGGGTCAGAACCAGGGCTATCAGAACCAGGGCTATCAGAACCAGGACTATCAGAACCAAGGCTACCAGCAGAACCAGGGTCACCATCAGGGTGGGGGATATGGGCAGAACCCACAGTACTGAATGGGCTTGAGCAATGATGGAGGTGACGGCCGTATCTAGGACTGGCTATGGGACTATGGGTCAATGATATCAAGCCACTTGCTGCATTTTCAAAATTGGAGCAGTTATTCAGCAAAGAGGCTGATAGGTAGATATGAATATGATGATGATGATGATGCACGACGTAACCGCTGCGATGTTTGGGTTGCTACAGAGTAGGAATCAGGGGCATGGCCTCATGATCTTCAAGCACAGTGACAATTTTTGTTTGCCTCTTCGATCTAGAACTATTCTACACACTACTCCCTCCGAGCCAATTCCAAAGCCAACGCTTGAGCAATGGCTTAAATCGGATAAATGTAAAAGGGGTTCTCCAAGTCGGTCAAATCCAACATCGCAATCTCAACCTTTTTGCGGATCACGTTTCCACTCTCATCCAGCTGCTCGACCTCTCCAAACTCGTGAGCCAGCCTCTCCTCTTCGGTCAGACTCGCCGCCCAAGCCTTGCGCTGAGCGTTCCTCTTCTTCAGGATGAACTGGATGATGTACAGGATTATAGGCGTGCCCACCCAGCTGACGACAATCTGGGCGACCCAGGCGCCGTAGTAGCGCGGCGCATCTTTGGGGACCCAGATCTGAGGCGAGATTAGATTTGCTACACTGTAACCCAGCATGAACATGACGTTGCGGGTGAGCTTCTTGGTGTAGCCTGCCGCGGAAGAGGTGGCCCACCCGAGGGCGATGATGTACGTGTTTCCGTAGGTGTGGCCGGCGAGAAGGAGACAGGCCAGCATTCCCAGCTTCTCGTCCCAATCGATAGCCACCATGCCGATGCCGCCGGCGATGGCTGGGATGCACCAAACAAGTCCATGAAGGGCGAGGTTTGACGGCCACCACTTGAGCGCCCACGTGCCAGCGAGACACACGAGAATACCAAACCCACCACCTGCTGCAGCGACAAGTGTCGAGCCCAAGCTCGTCACGCCGAGTGCCTTTGTGATGAGGTTCTGCTGCCCGTAGGTCAGGTTGTTGGACATCATGAGCGTAAAGGCCTGCAGACAGAACAGCCACGAGACTGGATCCCGGAGAGTCTCTCGGAATTGTGCCTTTTTGAATTGCTTCTGCTCGATGGAACTCTGGCTCGACTCGTGCACTCGCTTGATGGTGTGGACTTTTTCTTCCAGGTTGAGGAACCTTGCGTCGGCTGGGTTGTTTGGGTACCAGAACCAAACCAGGACGGAGAGGAGCACCGAGAGGCCGCCTGTGATGATCATGAACAGCTTCCAGGGGAGCACGCTGCTATGGGTCCAGAGGAGACCGTATGAGATGAAGGCGGCGCAGACTGGTGCAGCGGCTGCAGTCGCCCAAAGGAAGGGCTGTAGGAATGACTGCTCGTGGCGGTTGAAGAACATGCCGATGGTCATCTCCATAGCGGGGACAACGACGGATTCACTGGCTCCAAGTGCCAAGCGGAGGACGACGAGACCAGCGTACTTTGTGGCCACGCAGTGTAGCAGAACTGTGGCTCCCCACATGAAGATGAGGCCGGCGACGAACTTTCCCAGGGGCAGACGCTGCATGGCGTAGTGGCCGGGCCATTGCGCGGCGAGATAACCTAAGAGTGATGAGTTGATGTGGTGTTGGGGTTTGTGAGGCTGTACATACCAACATAGAAAAATGTGCCGAGGTTATTGTACTGAGCCTTGTTGATACCAGTCTCCTCAAACAATCCCAAAATAGCAGCATAGCCAAGAGTCGACTTGTCGATCTAGATCGCATTAGCCAAGACCCGATAGTCAAAACTCAAAATTCCCGACTTACAAAGAGCAACAAGTTAATAGCTGACAACAACCCCATGACATACCAGTAAAGCTTTCGCCTCAGCTTCTTCTCCTTTTCAGGAGTCAAGGGCCCGAAATCGTCTCCATGCTCCTCGACGATGCGGAGGGTCGCGTCGGCAAACTTTTCAGAGACGACGGCTGTTTCGCCGGATTGTTCATTGCTGCTGACCTTGGATAGGTCCTTGGACTCGTCCACACCCATTTCACAGTGTATTCAAGGGAAGCTGAAGGATGAAGAGTGTATAGAGGTCTGGATGGAAAGAGCCTCATCGCTGCGAAACGTCTTGGCTTTATTACACATGTTCAACATGTCCGTGAGCCCACAATCACACCAGAGTAGCTCCATAGTTTCGCACGCAACAAACGGCTTTACTCGCCTCCTGCAAGTTATTTCCCACTCTTCGAACTGCTCCATGTGAGATGGTCTCCCATCGCGACAGCGGGTGGACCTCTTGCGTGATCGGGCCCATGCCACGAGCACCCGCTTATCTCTCAAGGGTTTGGCTTTAGAGTTCGCAGGGTTGGGCTGCCGTACAAGCCGCGGGTTCTGGCCGGTCTCAAACTAGAGACACAATCTTATTGGGTTACGCGAAATCTCTCGTATGCAAGCCCTTCCCGTCGCGTGTTTGAGGCTCCCAACCGGCCGGTCTTACCGGGTTGTGGACCCCTTGCCGTTCGGACTTCGGCCGACTGTCTTCTCGAACGTGGGTGGTCCACTATACAGACATACCACTGAAGCTTATGGATAAACTGACCAATAGGTTTCTGTACCATGTTAGCGAAGGACTCGGTGCTACGTAAAGATAAGACCATGGGAATATATTGCTCAAGGGCTGATGCCGGGCCGGGAGTGGATGTGATCAGCGAACGTTTTGGTTCGGTTACATCCCGTAGGATCACGCTTAGGAGATTCGCTCTCTCGCCTCTGGATGACGCTATGAATTGAAAAGTTTTGGGCTCGTCATCGGCACGATCGCCAAGTGTCCGATGTTAGACTGAAAGATGTGGCTTGATCACTTGGCGAACTCCTATTTTATAAAGGCCAAGACCTGTCAACGGGTTGTCAAGATGCGTATATTTTCATGTTCTGTGTAGATGCTAAAGTGTTGCTCTCAGTGAGATGGTCGGTACAGGCCACGGCCCTCCAGACAGCGTGTGCAAGGAGTCGTATGATCTCTCAAGTTCCCTGGTCTCGATCGCCGGACATCCATAAGCGGCCGGTCCCAGAGTAGTTCGTCGGCTTTGCATACCCCCACGAAACGTCTAGACCTTCCAGTGGTCTTTCTCCATTATTTAACCCTTATTGTTTAGCCGCTACCCTGTCCAACTCGTCATCAGCCTCACATGACCATCGTTTTTGGCCCTGTTCCTGGCAGATGACTGTCAGTGAATGATTATCATCTTACAGCCACAACCCGGTTCCCCAAGCATATCTGAGGTTTTTTCAGGATTTGTGACTCCCTTAAAGTGAAGAGATAGACCAGCTTAGGGATACCTAGGGTCTCCTGCTGATAGAAAACTATAGTATTGATGTCAGCGACGACTCTAAGAGTTGTCGGCCACAATAGTAGAAACTATATCAAGACTCTGATTTAGTCCCATTGAAGCGTCAACTTATAAGTCCTATCCCTTCTCGAGACAGGTACCTGAGGCTTGTGAAAGGTAATGCGTGAGGGCGTTCACGTGATTAGTCACGCGACTCGTACCTGGCTTTGATCTCTCCCGACGACGCGCCGTCTGCCTTCCTTACTGTCTCTGGCTTCCGTCTCTCGCCTTCATCTTCAGAAGTATCACCTTGATGGCCGTTTTCTTTTCAAACCATCGCACGAGGTGCCATCTTGTCCTTCACTACTTCAGTTTCAACGCTGGTATTGGCCCCCCAGCAATCACCCAGTCTTGTGGCATGTGACAGGCTGCTTCCCTATCCATAGGTATCGACCGAGTGTCACGACAGCTTCACATCGGCTCTTGAAACTTCGGTCTGTCAACGAAGCGGGGAACATGGCTTCAAGTTACACATGGGGCCAACGATGCAACGCGGCGACCTGGTTCTACGTATTGATGCCTTGTCGCCTTGTTTCCTGATTAAAGTCTCGCCGACCCATGCGATCTCGCATCTTTTCTAACAGTATCATCTGCCGAATTTTGAGCTACTCACGCTGGTAAAACTTGATCGATCTCAGACACCTCCCTCAGTTCCTTCCCTCTTCTTGTCATGGCCGAAGCCCTTGCTGTGGCTGGAGGAGCAGCCAGTTTGGTGCAACTGGCAGACGCCTCTATCCGAATATGCCTCTGTCTATTCACCTTTTTCTCAACCTTAAACAACTTGCAACCCGAATTCCACCATCACGTCAATGGTTAGTCGCCATTGGAGTATCTCGGGAAGAGCTGCAGCTAAGCACCTGGCAGTTATCAAAGATGTTCACGACTCAATCCAAATATTGCGCAAGACGATCAGCGGTCAAGGGCTGACTCAAGCCGAGAGGAAAGCCCTCAGTAGCCAGCTCGACAGCATCACGCAAGAGCTTTCCAACCTGGAAAAGACAACTACGGGAAAAGATCCAACAAAGTTGAGGGCCAAGATAGCTTGGATCTTGAAGTCGGCCGAGACGGACCGTGCAATGCAGAGGCTTGAGAGCCACAAAACATCACTGATGTTACTGCTCCAGACGTTTAACTTGTATTGTTCTCCTTCCCCAATTTCCCCTGCATTTGTGGACCCATCGTCTGACCTTGAGCACAGGGGCCAGTCAGAGAAAATGCTTTCTTTGCAAACTTCAGTACAAGCTCATATGCAGTCTCTGGCACAGCAGCAGAAGAGCGATGGAGCTGCCTTGCGATCTGAAGTTGAAAAGGTTATAGGAGAGCTTGACAACAAAATTCAAGCCCTGAACACCTTTTTCGCCCTTTACCAGCAAAGCCTCCAGGAAGCTTTCTCTACCATGTCTCGCGAGATACGAGTCTCGGAGGAACATGTGGGAAACATAGTCCGCAATGGGCTGCGGCGCCAGCTTCGACCGCTCGTCGAGGACGTTCTAACAAAGTCAGAGATTCAGAACTCCGCTATTCTCGAGCACTTTCGAGTTCTTGTAGACGATGCAGCAACCGAAATCTGGAAATGCATCGCTTTGGAAGGAGGCCGAAAGGAACAGGTTGTTGCTCGAGATGCAAATCCGGCTCCGAATCAGCACCAGTCGGCTGATTCTGAGCAGCATCCTCGTTCAATGATGGCCCGCCCTGCCATGCAAGAGCATACTAGTGGCTTGGACACCGCTCCCGCCAGCCTTGCTCGTGCCTCTCGCACATGGCGCTCAATAGCCAAGCATTCTCACTGGGTCAAGATCCCGCACGTTGGGTCATTCAGAGTCGAATACCGAACACATACGGAACGGGGTCGCCGATTCTGCACGTTCAAGATTGAGTTCTGGCCATCAACTATTCTCCTCCGAAGACGGGGCCTCTCCCTGAAGTACAGCAATCGACCTGATAGCCAAGGGTACATGGCCCTTTGTCCTTCACTCGCGGTCCGTCCTATCATCTCCCAACAGGATCCTATCTGGGGATTCATAGCAAATGACGACGTTGACGCTGTCACCGAACGCTTTCTCGACGGCGAGAATGGGCCTTTCGATCAAAATGACCACGGAGGATCGTTGTTGATGGTGAGAGTCAGGCGCGAAAGAACACAGTATAGAATAACTGACCAGGGTGACTATCAGCATGCTGCAAAGTCCGGGAGTTACAGAACTACTCAGCTCCTTCTTGACCAAGGCGCCGATCCCACACAAACAACCACGTAAGTTCTCAAGTCTTGTTTGTTACAACTATCTCACTGAATGCTCTTCAGATGTGGCCAAGATAGTTTGAACACTCTTCTAGCCCAGCAGATTGCCACAACGGTCATGACCCCTCCATGTTACACTTGTGGCCGCGTGTTGGTGGCGAAACAACAATAACAACAATAAGGTTTCGACTTTGTTGTCTGGGCTAGATAGGCATTTAGTCCAATCACTTTTCGGTGACAATGCCTTAGCCATGCTCTCTACTATCACAGAGCTTATTCAATTCAGAGAAGTAGTTATCATATTGCGTAACTCTGCAATAGAGTTTCCTAAGTGCTACTTTCAGTCATTGCAAAATATTAAAGCTATGCAAATGCCTGCAGGCCTCAGTTCAGAGGGAGTTATCCATACTTACCTCACTCTGAGCTAGTTTTAGGAGTTATTGGACCTATTTTTTATAGCTTAGCTCAGATACTCCCGGTTTCTAAGTAACCATCAAGAAGCAATTTAATATATAACTAAGTATAAGAAAATTTTAGCGAATTATATTATTAAATACCTCTGGGCGTCACAAAGAATAGAAAAATTATAAAGAAGGAGGTATATTAGCCTATAAGTCTTATTTTAATTAACTTTATACTATAATAATTAGCTAATAAAGGTCAGCGAGCTACTTAATGCCTAATATCTAGGCATACTTTACGCCCAAGGCTACTACGATGCGAAGAGCGAGGCGGAACTCATAAGAACTACTATTAAATTCTTAAAGCTATATAAGCCTAATAATCCTAATTTCTATTAGGCAAAGCTAGAAAATTAATAGATTTTATTAGGAAAATATTATAATTAAGAAGGCTAGCTATAATCCATATTCCTATAACTATACCTAATTCTAATAATATAGATAGTCTTACTATATATTAAAGAGATTATATCTACCTGCTATCTACTATCTCGATATTTTATATCTATCATTTTTATTGATATCAAGTTAGATATATTATAGTGGCAAGATAAATACTAAACAGGCTTATTGGCATTTTCTTTTGGGTGTTCTAGAGCTGGCAGTCGTTGATTCACCCAAATAGTTCTTGTGTAAGGCACTTTATCACATGACAATGCATTCCATGGGTGTTAGTGTTACTATTATCATAGTCTTTGCAGAGGTGGTTGCGCTTTTGATGGCCGGAAACTTCTCGAACTTACTGGTCATATTGAATCCTGTTCATGACCAATTCGATATGAGGATATTAGCCCTCAAGGGACCTCCAACCCAAGGGTAAGTCAGAAGTTGCCTTGAATTCACATGGATGCCCAAGCTCAGCTCCGTCTCTCCCTCACAATTCATCTTCGCGGCAGCCTTGAAGGCCGCTGTCCGCTCTCATAAGTTGAACTCAGACGTCTACGTCACTCTAGCCTCAATCAATCGGATATGATGCGCTTACGACAAGGATAAGTATTATTTTATTGCGGGTCTACAAGTGGTCATTGGCCGAGGGAGGTAAACATCTAGGATCTGGTGACAGATCAGGTACCAGTTCCTCATGTCCTATCCTTGGCTCAGCGTTGTGGTCATTAGACCAACCCTGTGACGTTGCGGCGCTAACAAGGCAGAATGAGGTGGTTAATCCGTGAGAGGGCTAGTTACTTTGTATTCTATGAGAGTGGCAATATAGTTGACTATATATTTCGCAGGGTTTATTATCTATCGAGTTAATATTTAGATAAGTAACTACATAGATTAGAGCGAAAGGTCTCTTATTTAGCCAACACAGAATAATTACTATTAAGAAG
>JAANQP010000239.1:0-54408 GCA_011320165.1 Fusarium protoensiforme
GCGGGGGTGGGGTTTCACAGATCGTCAGGCGCGGTGAGAGGAGGTAGCTGAAGCTGAACTATTGATGCCTGATGGGAGGTGTTTTAAAGGGATTGAATCATTGTTTCCTACCTAACCTGCGGAAGTAGAAGAAGTTCCGGAGCTGTCAACTCCGGGATGGCTTGCCGGCTTAGACGGAGGGGCTGTTGAATCGGGACCCCACGGGTTCGGCCTGGATTACCGAAGGCGTAACCGGGCTGGAAGAGGGCAGATCTTCAATCTTGTGATATGTCCATTGTAAGCTAAGAACAAGCTGCCATGACCGGAACGTCCTTGCCTATATGCTATTTTGTTTCAAACTCATAACTCTAGAAAATCTATGCCGTATAGGTGACGGACTGACACTCAATATCCCCTCCACACCATGACTCAACCCCCGACGCCGCTCTTTACATGAGCAATCTCCAAGCACCCAGCAGCAGCGCCGCGAAACCGGTGCACACGCCCATCAGCCACTGCAGCGTCTGGAACTTGACCTGCTCCAGCTTCTCCCTCAGGGCCGCAACCTCCTGCTCGATCTTGGTCTCGGTCTCCTTGATCTTGAGCTCCTGGCCGACGGCCTCCTCGCGGATGCGGCCCTTTTCCAGGTTAAGGTCGAGGCGCACGCTGGCCTGGGTGCGGCTGATCTCGTCGCGCAGGCGGCTGCTGAGCTTGGCGATGTCGTTTGTCAGGCGCTCGTGCGCCGTGCGCGTCGTGTTGGACTCGGTGCTGTCGGCCGAGAGGAGCTCGGAGCGCAGCTTGGCAAAGTCTACTTTCTGGGTGTAGGTTGCTTTGGCGGCGTCTTCGCGGAGGACCATTGTGCGGGTGAGATTCTGGATGCTGCAGATGAGGTTAGCGATTGTGTAGACTGAAATGCTTTAGTATCAGGCATACCTCTCCTCTATAACATCATTCAAGACCTTCATCATGGCCGCCGACTGCTCCTCGGTGAACCCCTCGCTCTGTAACCGCTTGACAAACTTGAGTGTGTCAAAGTGATGATCCCGCTGTCGTACGGCTGTCGCATGGAACGCTCTCTTGAGGATCGGGCTCTCGGCGCGGCGAGCGCAGCATCGAGGGGTGGCAGAAGCAGTCTGGAAGGAGGCAAAGGAGCGTCGCTGGTGACTCGAGACTAGGGGGCGGGCGACTTGCGACGGAGGACCCCAGCTGAGGCGCGGGAGGAGGAAGCGAGGGAGCATCTCTGCGGCGGCGACGGTTGGAGCAGCCATGGCTGGTCAGTTTGTGGTGAGGATGGGAAAGTTGGAGATGGAGTCTTTGGGCTTGTGTGACGTGAATGGAGGAGTTGAATTGAGTTGGCGATTGAAACGAGCGGGAAACACCGGCTTTCATTGGCCCCTGGTGCTAACGGTCTGCAGCCAATGGGAGAGTGTTTGGGCCATGTGTTTGTCCAATAAGGGAAGATGAAGATGGGCTTGCATGGTGCAATTGAAATCACAAACTTGGGTCTTGGACGGTATTACAGATACATGTACATAAATTAATGTATTGGACTGTTATCCGGTGTTATATAGAGCCTTATCTATCAATTCGTCATGTTCCTGATCATAAATGTCATGGTGGATATAGCAGGGTTCCAGCTCACTGTGGGCTCCCTCCCTCAGTCTATCGCTCTCCACGTGTCGCGAGCGCCATTCAATCCACCCAGGGCCACGCTTTGAATCGGGATTCAGGTTCTTGATAGTCCAGCCTTTGCTAGTAAGTTTCAGGAATAGGTCAAGAACCAGTTCCAAGCTAACACGGCAAATTATCCGACAAAGGGACATGTTCGTTATATAAACGATCGTGTTGGTCGTATGATACGCGCAAGCTTCAATGGCGACCGACCCCCTATCTCACTCGACTCGGTCTGATAGACTTTCCGATCACAAAACATCACCCTGGCCATCGGTTTTATGAACATGTTTGTAAAAAATGATACCTCGTTGCTGGCGCTCAGTTGGAAATCTTTCTGCCTGGTTGACCCATGACACGGAGTTGACTTTAAAAGCTGCCGACAACCCAAACAACCGTCCATTCCATCGTCCATGTCCATCATCACCCGCAGTCTCCACGTCGATGACCACTTAAAACTGCCTGTTTATGAATCCTTCTCGCAGTCTGTGCCCAATCTTGATCCAATAGCCAACACGCGTCGTACCGTCCGGCGCGGGACAATTCTTCGCTTTCGCTTGGAGATAATCGCTCCCCCGGAGTTAACTGAATTCCGAACTCCGACACATACCAAAACACACACAGCTTCCAACCCAACAACTCGATCGATCGGCTTTCATCACACCCCCAAGCATTCCAACTCCGACCTCTTTGCCAGACGAAGCAGGAGATGCATGCGCGGACTTGCCAGCAAACATCCTGTCCCGCCCAAAAACAAGCATTGTGAAATCCCGTTCAGCCCTATCGTGCGACCGGACTTGGTGTCCGTCTATCCCAAACCATGGCACCACCTGATCTAGCCGCTGCTGGCATTCCAGCTGGGTACGGTCGAGCCTGTACTGCGTGTCAGAGGGCCAAGTGCAAGTGTATCCTGAGGCCTGGGGGTCAGAACTGCGAGCGGTGCTTTCGTCTAGGCAGGTCGTGCGAGCCAATGACAACCTCGCGGAGAAGGGTTGCCAAAAAGACGACGTCTTCAAGGACGGCACAGCTCGAGGAGAAGCTCGATGATCTCGTCTCCATCTTACGTGCAACTCAGTCTGCCAATGGTGCCCATCCACAGACTCCCCCTACTACTACTCCCGGCTCTACTACGACACATCCTCCTCCCCACAACTCTTACTGTCCCTCATCTGTACTTCACACCCCCAGTCGTCTAGATTCGTTAGCGACTGCTGCCACTTCATCCTCGGACAACTTTTCGAGCATGCCCCATGCTTTCGGGACTGCTAGGTCAATAGAAACCCCGATGGAGTCGGCAGCGCTTCCCAGCGACGACAGCTACCTGCTTCCGGAACCGACACCGGCAGAGGCAGAGGTCTATCTAGACAAGTTTCGATCTTGGCTACCGAGGTTTCCCTTTATGGTCTTGCCTAAGGATCAGACAGCCGAGAATCTCCGCAAGGAGAAGCCGTTTCTATGGCTGTGCATCATGAACATCACCACTACGTCCCACCCTCAGCAAGTGAAGATGAAGGAGCGTGTTCGTCAAGAAGCCGCTCAGAGGGTCATCGTTGACCATGAGAGGAGCATGGATGTTCTTCTAGGACTGGTTTGCTACATTGCTTGGCAAGTTGAGCTGATAAGCTCCGTCTTTCAGGATGAGCTCTAACATGATAGCAGGGCCACACTAGTCTCAGGGCCTGGCGCAAGACCCTTCATCATCACATTCTGTCAGCTGGCCATCACCTTGGTGTATGACCTTAGCTTGATGAAGGCCCCGATTGAGGAGCAGTACTTTACAATCTGCTTCAAAATGTGGGGAGGACGGCCTCCTCCGCCCCGACTCCGAACTCCGGAAGAGCGGAGGACCGTCGTGTCACTCTGGTTTCTGACCTCAGTGTAAGTCTCACGTTATCTTGGCTCTCGGCTTGTTGCTGACTTGGCCAGAATATCCTCCTTTGTCGGCAAGATGGACACCCTTCGCTGGAGTCCGCACATGGAGGACTGTCTCATACACCTAGAGAGGGAGAAGGAGCATCCTTCTGACGAAGTGCTGGTCGCTTTCATCAGATACCAGCTCGTTGGCGACGAGGCGCAGAAGCTTTTGGTTCGCGATGTCATGGGCGAATCAAGCCAGGCGCCCACCTATGTCTTTAGAAAGGGCCTCCTCAATAGGTTGCAGGAGATCCGTGACGGAATATCTCCAAGCCCAATTCCGAACAGTATGTGATACTTGCAACTTTCTACCAAGACGCGCTAACAGAAAGAAGAAGTGCTCGAAGCCCATGCGTTAGCAACCGAAGTGCTAGTCAACTCGGTCGGGCTCTTCATGCAGACAATTCCCATGAACCAACGCATTGAAAGCATGTATTCATGTCTCAAGGCAATCAGAGCATGGTACGACGTCTTCTTTAGCATGCCACCAGAAGATCTACCAGGCGCTCCCTTTTCCCTCTATATACAGCTCTCGCAGATCCAAGTTGCTCTATACCGGCTCACAACCTCGGAGGATCCTGCCTGGGACAAGGATCTGGTTCGAAACACGGCCGACTTGCTCGTGCTGCTCGACCAGGTCATCGAATTGTTCACACGATTGGATACGATATACCCGCTGAGGGCGATGATGGATGAAGATTCGCTGTTCATCAAGGGGGCCATGATCATACGCAACATCCGCTCTTCGTGGGAACCTATTTTGTCGCGACATCTGGGAAACACGCCATCATCCTCGGGCCAAGTAGTCCCCAGTCGAGCAAGAATGACACCAAACCCGGTCCAGACTTTCATGAATCTCCCAGACCCGAATCTTCTCGACTTCGGAGACATAACATGGATGTCAGACGTCTTTGGGCCGTGGGAGATGTGAGGACATGTCAGCACACGGGGACCGGGATTTAAATAGAGCACCGAACCCGGCAGGAATGTCTCGGAGGGTGTGATTTGCTGCAACGCCACGGTCGGGGTCGGGGTTCAAACGGAATCCCCAACTCCGGTCCGCCCTCCACCCCGGCGTCAACACCACCATGTGCCCCGATGCCCGGATCAGGAGGCAGGCTCCCCCAGCCCTACGAAAATCCCGGTAATGATGTCGGAGATAATTTATCTGCCTGAAATGGCGAACCATTCAAATATGTCGGGTCCCCAGCTTATCTCCAAGGTCCGCCACCTCTTGTCACTTCACTTACAAGTCGACACTTGAGTCAAGTTATTGCATGTCTTGCCGAAATGACCACGACAATCACCGAAAAGTCGCAGGACGAACCCCGCAGTAGTACTACCGGCCATGGAAAGACCGACTCTCAATCCGATGCCCCTACGCTACACGAGCCTGACCAACACGTTGGCGACACGATCCCTGGGGATGGCGCTCCAAAGGGCGACGAAGAGGAGTGGGTGGTAGGATGGAAGCTTGCAAGTTTGATGATTTCCATTACTCTTGCTGCTTTCCTGATGCTCTTGGACATGTCCATCATTGTTACGGTAAGTGTATTGTGATAGATGGTGTACTTGGCCTAACCCGAATCTAGGCCATCCCTCAAATCACGTCCGATTTCCACTCGCTACAAGACATAGGATGGTATGGTAGTTCATACAATCTTGCCAGGTAGGTATCTTTTCTTTCTCCAAGTTGATGAATGTGGCTAACTTGTGATAGCGCTGCTCTACAGCCCCTTTCTGGCAAACTATACACATACTTCAAGACAAGGGTAAGCAGTTCACCACCCAGCAGCTGGTGCGATCACTAACAGGCTGCAGTGGCTCTTCCTGGGCTTTCTATTCTTCTTCGAGCTGGGATGTCTTATTTGCGGCGTCGCCCAAAACTCCATCACGTTGATCATGGGTCGAACCATTGCTGGCATCGGCAGCTCGGGAATCCAAAACGGAGCGCTCACCATGATTGCGGCCTCGGTCCCTCTCCATAAACGCCCTGCTTTGGTAGGAATTCTCATGTCCGGTGCTCAACTTGGATTGGTTATTGGACCTTTGCTCGGTGGAGCTTTTACAGAGTACACAACTTGGCGATGGTGTAAGTGTTCCCAGGTGAACTCGCCAACATGGAAGAGACGTTCTAACTTGCTCACTAGGCTTCTATATTAACCTTCCGATCGGCGCCGTCTGTACTGCCCTCATCTTGTTCGTCCATGTCCCTGATCATCGAGTCCGGACCAACGATACGGCCCGCCAGATCATCACCTCCAAGCTCGACCTCACCGGGTTCGTCCTCTTCGCCCCCTTTACCGTCATGTTCCTGCTCGCCCTCCAGTGGGGCGGCATCGACTACTCCTGGGACTCTGCCACCATCATCGGGCTGTTTTGCGGCGGCGGTGCTCTCTTCGCCGTCTTCATGTACTGGGAGTATCGGGTCGGCGATGGCGCCATGATCCCTATCCCCGTCATTCGGACGAGGCAGGTCTGGACTGCATGTTTGACGCAGCTGTTTCTCTTCTCCACCATCATCGTGGCTTCTTATTATATGCCTATTTACTTCCAGTCCATCAAGGAGGCTACACCGTTCGAAAGTGGTGTTGATATGCTTCCCAGTATCCTCAGTCAGCTGGCGGCTGCCATCTTCAGTGGTATTCTTGGTGAGTTAGCTGAGACGTTTTGCATTCAAGACAACTAACGCCTCGGTAGCTCAAAAAGTAGGATACTATCTGCCCTTTGCCACCACGAGTGCAGTGGTCTCCGCTGTCGCCAACGGGCTATTCAGCACCATGGGTCCTCATACTCGCACTGCTACATGGGCAGGTTACCAGATCCTAGCCGGCTTCTCTCGCGGACTGGGTATGCAGATGTCCATCATCGCAGTCCAAGCCCACACCAGCCCCGAGATGACGTCAGTCGCGACCGCCGTTCTCGTCTTTTCTCAAACTTTTGGCGGAGCCATCTTCGTCTCCATCGCCAATGTCATCTTCAACAACAAGCTCCACGACGAGCTCGTCTCACGGCTTCCAAACCTCGACGCGGACGCCATCATTAACGCGGGCGCCTCCGGGGTCCGGCAGGCCGTGTCGACAAATGATCTCCCCGAGGCGTTGATGTCTTACTCGAAAGCCGTCAACGCAACCTTTTACCTCGCTGTGGCAGCGTCTTGTGCCATGTTTTTTACTTCGTTTGGTATTGGATGGAAGGATATTCGAAAGAAGGCTCCTGCCAAGGCGGGAGATGCTTAGATTTGTTATTATTTGGAATCATTTCGGGTAATTACTGCGAGCACAGGCTGCTCCTTGCATTGTATTAATATTAGTCAACGGCGTTGGCTTGGAAGCGGATTGATAATCCCAACTTGAGAACAAACCTCACATACTTAAATAATCCTCTAAAATGTAAATTAATAATGCAGGACATCACTTGTCATATTTTCGTTGCTTTGGCGCATTATTTCGTGACACGTTACTCTGGGTTATCCTACGGCGCACAAAGTGTGTGTGATGGTACAGGGTAAGTCGCCGCCAAACCCAGATGCATTGATGCACATGTTTGCAGCCCAGCTCACACATCTTCACCTCAAACCACTATCACGTACATATCCTTTCCTTCCATCTCATCTACAAGGCTATTTGGATATTTGCTAGTCCTCCCAAGAATTTGCTACCATGAACCGGCCAAACAGACCTCGCAACCGCCAACCTCGCCCTCCGCGACAAAATCAGAACCAGAACAGGCAGGGTCAGGACAACCAGCGAGGGTCATCATCCAGGGCGCCAGCAACACCGCAACAAGCAGCCGGCACAGTCCCAACTGTCCAACAGGTCATCCCCGGTGCATCCGTTTTCATAATCTTGAAAGAGGACCAGCCGACAGGCGAGGAGACACAGGGCATAGTGCAGGACATCCTCACGAGGGGCAATCACCCACGGGGCATAAAAGTACGTCTGCGCGACGGTCAAGTGGGCAGGGTGCAGCGGATGGGCAATGCAGCGGCAGCAGAGGACACTGGAGCCAAGACAACGCCGTCTTCAAGGTTCACGATGCGGTACACCGATGTGCGGAGGGATGACGAGTTTGCGTCGGAGCCGCCGCCGAGAAGCTTGGCGGATTTCATGCCACAGTTGGATGAGAGGTCAGGGACTGTGCCCAGTGGTGTCGAGGCTGTCAAGTGTCCGTTCTGCGAGAACTTTGAGGGGGATGAGACGGCTGTTACGGTTCATATTGACCGTGAGCATTTGTCATGAGCTGGGGGGCATTTACGATCTGTTGCAATCTGGATGAACAGTGTCACCCTGAAAGAGAGTGTTTGACTGTTAATAGTCAGACTTGGCTATGAAAACAAGCACGCACTCTGAGAGCAGTTGTTTCGAGACTTTTTGGCGAATGTGGCTGAGACAGACAGCTGTGTTTCAGCAGGATGATTCGGCATTTCATTGTCTTTGCCAACCGAGGCTTGGTGAATGACTTTCGTTTGTCGCGTGCTCTTGAATGGGGAAAAAGTGGCTGGTTGATGGAAGCATGGATGAGCCACATGGAGCTTTTGTTCGACAAACATTTACTTGTGTTGATGAATCATGTTGATTGCGTTACCTACTCCATTGACAGTGAACGGAGAAACCCAGCCGATCAATTGGGTCCAGCTCTTCACGGTGAACCTCCTGGCCTCGGTGTATGGAAGAATTTCCCCTGCTGGAGATTGGGGACGGGCTGTTCAATAGTTTCCGGCTCCTTAAAGTGCAGCCTGGGAGCTTCTCAGGAGCTGCACTTTATGCATGTGGATGACGTCGCGTGTTAACTAGCACAATGATTCACTGTAGACACTGTACTTTGCACTCCGATAAACACTGTGAATAACTCTGCTGATGATGGGGATTTAACCAATTGCCTCAACTTAATCATGCATTTGGCACTTCTTCTGGCCTCAACTCTTGTCTTCGCACCCACGTCACTGCCTATTTTAAGCCTCCCCCTTTTCGCCAGCATCTCGAGAGCAAGGTCAATCTCGCCCGGAGCGGAACATTGTGGCTTCCCGTCGAAACCATTGGCCCATCTCCTGAAATAAGCTGTCAGCAGCTGACGGCCAGTGGAGGCCAGGTTGCCAGGCACGAGCACCAAAAACTGCCCTAGCGAGGGTACGTACCTGGTGGATCCCCTTTCACTGTGAAGCCTGCCTGCAGCCCAAGGACCCAAGACTAGCACCGCACCTGCCCTGGACGGTCCGTCGCCTGGGCCTTCTTCCCCCGGCCGAGAACAGAACAGGTAACGTAACCCAAAAAGTGACGGGACCTCCTGCTTGCTCTCTCTCCTTTCTAAACAAACCATCCATCTCCATCTCTCCTCCTCCCCGCCACGACGACGACGACATCGCCTGCATCATCACCGGCAGCTGACGGATAATCGCGAATCTTACGCCGCCACTCTTTCTTTTCTTTCCGATCCTTTTCGCGAGCTCGCGCCCTTTGTGCTTTCCTCGATCGCCTCGTGCATCCATCCGCTCCGCCCGTGCCACGCGGCGCATGGAAGCTTCCACATCCACCTTGAAAGGACGCTCCTACGCAATCGCTGGCAGTCGATCCGAGATCGACTCCAACTCATCGTCGACCCTTTCCTTTGTCCCCAGTCGAGCTTAGGAGCATCGATTTGACGACGATCCCTTTTACCTGATAATAGGCCATACCGGCATCATGGCGCCCCTGCCCATCAAGTTTCAGGAGCTTGTCCAGCTCGCCAACGTCGGCGTGGACACCCAGAGCATCGGCTTCAACTCCTGCGTACGTTCCTGCATCGGCGCCTGATCGACCATGAGCTAACCCCGAGCTAGACACTCGAGTCCGACTCGTACGTGTGCGTGCGAGAAAAGAAGAGCGAGGCAGCCCAACCCGAGGTTGTGATTATCGAGCTCAAGAATGGTAACAATGTTACCCGCCGGCCGATCAAGGCCGACAGTGCCATCATGCACTGGAACCGACAAGTCATCGCCCTCAAGGCCCAGTCTCGGACACTCCAGATCTTTGATCTCGAGCAGAAGAAGAAGCTCAAGTCGTGTACCATGAACGAGGATGTTCAGTTCTGGAAGTGGATCAGCGAGAGCGAGCTTGGTCTCGTCACAACGTCCAGCGTCTACCACTGGAACGTCTATGACGCTGGCCAGGACGCTCCCGTCAAGGTCTTTGAGCGTAATGCCAACCTCAACGTGAGCTGCCTTCTACTCTGACGTGTTATCCAGGTTCTAACCGTGACAATACAGGGCTGCCAGATCATCAACTACCGAGTCAACACCGATGGCAAGTGGATGGTCGTTGTTGGTATTTCGTCGCAGCAAGGCCGCGTGGTCGGTGCCATGCAACTCTACTCTAAGGACCGAGGAATCAGCCAGGCCATCGAGGGTCATGCCGCTGCCTTTGGCACCCTGCGATTGGAGGGTGCTCCCCAAGATACCAAGCTTTTCAGTTTTGCTGTGCGAACAGCAACTGGCGCCAAGCTGCATATCGTCGAGGTCGACCACGCCGAGTCGAATCCTGTCTTCCAGAAGAAGGCTGTCGACATGTTCTTCCCTCCCGAAGCCACCAGCGATTTCCCTGTCGCCCTTCAGATTTCACAGAAGTACGGCGTCGTCTACATGGTCACCAAGTACGGTTTCATCCACCTTTACGACCTCGAGACCGCCTCGTGCATCTTCATGAACCGAATCTCGAGCGAGACCATCTTCACAACATGCACCGACAACGACTCCTCGGGCATCGTTGGCATCAACCGAAAGGGCCAAGTCCTTTTCGTTACTATCGACGACACGAACGTCATTCCTTACCTCCTCCAGAACCCTGCCAACTCAGAAATGGCCATCAAGATGGCTTCAAGGGCTGGCCTTCCTGGTGCCGATAACCTCTATGCTCGCCAGTTCGAGCAGCTCTTCAACTCTGGTAACTACCTGGAGGCTGCCAAGATTGCTGCCAACTCTCCCCGAGGCTTCCTGCGAACCGCCGAGACGATCGAGAAGTTCAAGCGTCTGCCCGCTCAACCTGGTCAGATGGCCTTCACCCTTCAATACTTTGGAATGCTTCTCGACAAGGGTGCCCTGAACAGACATGAGACTATCGAGCTGGCACAGCCTGTTCTCCAGCAGAACCGCAAGCACCTGCTTGAGAAGTGGTTGAAGGAGGGCAAGCTGGACTGCTCCGAGCAGCTCGGCGACATGGTTCGCCCTTACGATGTCGGCATGGCCCTCACCATTTACCTGAAGGCCGATGTTCCCCAGAAGGTTGTTGCTGGTTTCGCTGAGACTGGCCAATTCGACAAGATTCTCCCCTACTCGGCCCAGACTGGCTACCAGCCTGATTACATCCAGCTCCTCCAGCACATCACCCGCGTCAACCCCGAGAAGGGTGCCGAGTTCGCCAGCGCTCTGGCCAACAGCGAGCAAGGCCCCTTGGTCGACTTGGAGCGCGTGTGCGATATCTTCCAGGGTCAGGGTCTGATTCAGCAGGCCACCGCCTTCCTGCTCGATGCTCTCAAGGAGAACAAGCCTGAGCATGCTCGTCTCCAGACTCGCCTTCTGGAGATGAACCTGATGCATGCTCCTCAGGTCGCTGAGGCTATCCTGGGCAATGAGATGTTCACACATTTCGACAAGTCCCGCATTGCCCAGCTCTGCGAGCAGGCCAACCTCCCCCAGAAGGCCCTTGAGCTTTACGAGGATCCCGAGTCTATCAAGCGGGTTATTGTCAACATTCCTGGTTCTCCTAACTTCAACCCTGAGTGGCTGACTACCTTCTTTGGCAAGCTCTCCGTCGAGCAGTCTCTGGACTGCCTCGATGCCATGATGAAGAGCAACATTCGCCAGAACCTGCAGTCTGTTGTTACCATCGCAACTAAGTATTCCGATCTTCTCGGGGCCGTTCGTCTGATCGACCTCTTTGAGAAGTACAAGACAGCTGAGGGCCTCTTCTACTATCTCGGTAGTGTCGTGAATCTGTCAGAAGACCCGGATGTTCACTTCAAGTACATCGAGGCTGCCACCAAGATGGGCCAGTTCAACGAGGTCGAGCGGTTGTGTCGCGATAGCAACGTGTACAACCCTGAGAAGGTGAAGAACTTCCTCAAGGAGGCTAAGCTCCCCGAGCAGCTTCCCCTGATCATTGTCTGTGACCGCTTCAACTTCGTCCATGACCTGATTCTGTTCCTTTATCAGAACCAGCAGTTCCAGGCCATTGAGTCGTATGTTCAGCGTGTCAACCCTGGTCGAACTCCCGAGGTTATTGGCGGTTTGTTGGATGTCGACTGTGACGAGAACATTATCAAGCAGCTCTTGACCACCGTGGACGCCCAGTCGATTAGCATTGACCAGTTGGTTTCTGAGGTCGAGACACGAAACCGACTCAAGCTCCTGTTGCCCTTCCTTGAGGCCACTCTCCAGGCTGGCAACCAGCAGCAGGCCGTGTTCAACGCTCTTGCCAAGATCTACATCGACTCCAACAACAACCCTGAGAAATTCCTCAAGGAGAACGACCAGTACGACACCCTCACTGTTGGAAAGTACTGTGAGAAGCGAGACCCCAACCTGGCCTACATTGCCTACTCTAAGGGCCAGAACGATCTGGAGCTCGTCAACATCACCAACGAGAACTCTATGTACAGGGCCCAGGCTCGATACCTGCTTGAGCGTTCTGACACCGAGCTTTGGCGATTTGTGTTGAGCGAGAACAACATCCATCGCCGCTCTGTTGTTGATCAGGTTACTGCCACCGCTGTTCCCGAGGCCAGCGACCCTGCCAAGGTGTCTGTGGCTGTGTCTGCCTTCCTTGAGAATGATCTGCCCCTCGAGCTTATTGAGCTTCTTGAGAAGATTGTTCTGGAGCCCTCGCCTTTCAGCGACAATGAGAACCTCCAGAACCTGCTCCTGTTCACAGCTGCTAAGGCCGACAAGGCTCGTGTGATGGACTACATCCACAAGCTCGACAACTACAATGCCGACGATATTGCCACCTCGTGCATTGAGGTCGGTCTCTTTGAGGAAGCTTTTGAGATTTACAAGAAGGCCGACAACAAGTCTGCTGCCGTTGATGTTCTGATTGACAATGTTGTCAGCATTGACCGTGCCCAGGCTTATGGTGAGGAGGTTGACCTGCCCGAGGTTTGGAGCAAGGTTGCCAAGGCCCAGCTTGATGGTCTCCGAGTCGCCGACGGTATTGAGTCCTACATCAAGGCCGAGGACCCCAGGAACTACCTCGAGGTCATCGAGATTGCCACTCATGCTGGCAAGAACGAGGAACTCGTCAAGTTTCTGCGCATGACTCGCAAGACTCTCCGTGAGCCTGCTATCGATACAGCTCTTGCTTTCTGTTATGCCCGACTCGACCAGCTCAGCGAGCTTGAGGATTTCCTCCGAGGCACCAACGTCGCCAACATTGAGGAGTCTGGTGACAAGGCCTACGAGGAGGGTCTGTACGAGGCCTCCAAGATCTTCTACACCAGCATTTCCAATTGGGCTAAGCTGGCCACCACCCTGGTCCACCTCAGCGACTACCAGGCTGCCGTCGAGTGCGCCCGCAAGGCCAACAACATCAAGGTGTGGAAGCAGGTGCACGAGGCTTGCGTGGAGAAGAAGGAGTTCCGATTGGCTCAGATCTGCGGTCTCAACCTGATTGTCGACGCTGAGCAGCTCCAGACTCTGGTTAAGGAGTACGAGCGCAACGGCTACTTCGACGAGCTCATCAGCCTTCTCGAGCAGGGTCTTGGCCTTGAGCGTGCTCACATGGGCATGTTCACTGAGCTGGGCATTGCTCTCTCCAGGTACCACCCCGACCGCCTCATGGAGCACATCAAGATCTTCTGGTCCCGTATGAACATGCCAAAGATGATCAAGGCCTGTGAGGAGGCAAACCTCTGGCCTGAGCTCGTCTTCTGCTACTACCACTACGACGAGTTCGACAACGCCGCTCTTGCTGTCATTGAGCGACCCGAGAACTCTTGGGACCACCAGCAATTCAAGGAGATTGTCGTCAAGGTTGCCAACTTGGAGATCTACTACCGTGCCATCAAGTTCTACGTCGAGCAGCACCCCTCTCTGCTCACTGATCTCCTGGCCACCCTCACCCCCCGCATTGACGTCAACCGTGTTGTTAAGATCTTCCAGAAGAACGATGACCTTCCTCTCATCAAGCCTTTCCTGCTCAACGTGCAGTCACAAAACAAGCGTGTGGTGAACGAGGCTGTCAACGACCTTCTCATCGAGGAGGAGGATTACAAGACTCTTCGCGACTCTGTTCAGAACTACGACAACTACGATGCTACTGAGCTGGCCAACCGCTTGGAGAAGCACGACCTGATCTTCTTCCGCCAGATCGCTGCCAGCATCTACCGCAAGAACAAGCGCTGGGAGAAGTCGATTGCTCTGTCCAAGCAGGACAAGCTGTACAAGGATGCCATCGAGACTGCTGCTCTATCCGCCAAGATCGAGATTGTCAGCGACCTCGTTCAATACGTAAGTTGCTTCCTCACTTTATGCAGATCCGTACTAACAACTCCAGTTTGTCGATATTGGCCACCGCGAATGCTATACTGGCATGCTCTACGCTTGCAATGAGCTCATCCGACCTGACCTCGTCCTCGAGCTCTCTTGGCGCCACGGCCTCATGGACTTCTCCATGCCTTACATGATCAACCTTCTCTGCCAACAGACCAAGGAGCTGGCGACTCTCAAGGCTGATAACGAGGCCCGCAAGGTCAAGGAGAAGGAGCAGGAGAAGACGGAAGACAACACCCCCATCCTGGGCGCTTCCCGACTTATGATCACTGCTGGCCCAACCGGCATGGGCTCCAGCCCTTCACCTGCGCCTTACGGTCAAGCCAACGGCTTCGCACCGCAGCCCACCGGCTACGGCTACTAGACGCAGGTACCGGTGTGGCGTTGGCTTCCCACCTACAACATGCCAGTTTTTGCGCCTCCTGGTGGTCAAGGCCATCAGCGAAAGGCCTCGCAAGCCTCCAAGATAGAGGGCTTGCGGGACCCGAGGGGATTCAGATAATAGTTCGGACTCGTGATCCTGTAATCATAGTTGGCCTCTACTGCGAGACGCGAGTGAGGCGTTAGGAGGAGAATTTGAGCGCATGGGACTCAAGTATATGCGGTAGACTTGAGGATGTTTTGTTGGCACTAACTAAATCTTGCAGTCGGGGACACATATCCGTGCTGCTGTATGTTGTATGATAGTACATTGATTTTTCCTAGTTTGCTACTTGAGTGTGAATACCCAATTCCGTGACAACGCCGTGATACTACAAGAATTACAAGTACGCTATTGGAGCGGAGGCTCCATCAAATCATTCCATGTCAAACGCTAGAACAGTTCTAAACCAATGCCTGAGGGACCATGTGACGCTTCTCCTTCTCAACCGGGTCCTTGTGTGGCTGAGGATTCGAGACCTTGAGCCACTCGCCATTGAAGGCGTTGATGAGCCAGTTCCGGAGTTCTGGAAGCTGTTAGACGTCTGTTGAGGGAGACACTTGGACATGAACTTACTATCGTATACAATGCGGTTGCCATTGTGGAAATAAATGCTGTGGTCACTGTCTGGGAAAACATGAACATCATAGTTCTCGACACCCGCAAGATCAAGCTCGTCAAGCAGGGTGAGCGAGTTCTGGAAGTGGACATTGTCATCTGCAACACCATGCATAAGGAGAAAGCGCTTGTTCTGCCCGAGAGCGGTGGCGTTGGCGACCTTGGACAGGTCGTAACCGTCGGGGTTGTCCTGGGGCGTACGCATGTATCGCTCCGTGTAGATGCTGTCGTAGAAGCGCCAGTCGGTGACAGGGGCGACGGCCATGCCGTAGCTGAAGGTGCGGCCGGCGTCCTGCTCAAGGGTCTTGAGGGTGGTGAAGCCGCCATAGGACCAGCCCCAGATGGCGAGGCGCTCGGCGTCGACGTAAGGCCGGGACGCAAAGGACGCGGCGGCGGCGATGTGGTCGGCAGACTCGTGGACGCCGAGCTTGGAGCGGACTATGACGCGATGCTTGCGGCCGAGGAAGCCGGTGCCACGGGGGTCTACGGTGACGACGAGGTAGCCCAGGGCAGCGGCGACGTAGGCCTGGAAGTCGACAGCGAAGCGCTTGGTGACGGACTGGGAGCCTGGGCCCGAGTACTGGTGGAAGAGGACGGGATACTGCTTCTTAGCATCAAAGTGAGGCGGGCGGCGCTCGACGTAGTTGACCTTGACACCATCGTCGAGATCCAGGGTGCCGTACTTGAGGATGGGGAGCTCGTGACGACGGGCGCGGTCGGCGAGCTCAGCGTTGTCTTCAATAATGCGCTCGTATGAAGAGGCGCTCACCGGCGTGGAGATGACCTTTTGGGTGGGGACCTTGGGGCCGCGGTAAGACAGGAAGACGAAGCCGGCTCCCTTGGAAAAGGAGGCGTCGTAGTAGGCCTCGGTCTTGGGGTCCGTAAGGGCCTGGAGGTCGCTGCCGTCGAGCTTGACTGAGTAGACGTGACGCTGGATGGACGACTCCTTTGCGGCGATGAAGTAGACAAGGTTATTTGCGAGATCCACAGCCGAAGGCGCGTCGTCAACCTCCCAGCTGCCCTTTGTGAGCATGATGGGCTCGGAGTTGTCAAGCGGCGTGAAGTAGGCAAGATGATCATATCCTTCATGAATGACCGAGTCGACGTATCCATCGTGCTCACGGCCATTCTTGGGGTCGGCAGGGATATACACCATCTTGTGTGAGATCTCGAACCAGCCGCCGTCAATCTCATCGACGTTGATGGTGTTGATAGTCTTGCCCTTGCGAGAAGGGACGTCAACGAGGACAACCTTGAGAACGTCGCTGACACGGTTGGTCTGCTTGACAATGGCCTTGTCGCCAGCCCAGAGAAGGTTGTTGATAATGCGGTCATCGTCAGCAAAGGCGCCGTCGATATCAACAGAGAAGGTATCCTTCTTGCCAATGTCGTAGAATTGCAGATCCACGACGGGGTTGTGGGCGCCGGCCTTGGGGTACTTGATCTGCTCCACCTCGGGATACGCCTCCTCGCCCTCATCAGGGGTTGTGCCACTGGGGCGTTCAATGAAGAACTGAACGGGATACTCGGGGACACCCGTCTCGTTGGTGCGGAGGAAGGCCAGGTACTTGCCGTCGTCGGACCACCAGGTAGCGCTGCGTCCGCTGAAGACTTCTTCTTCATAAACCCAGTCAGGAATACCGTAAAAGTACTCTGGGCCGCCATCCTTGGTGATCTGGGTAACGTCCTTGTCACCTGTCAGGCGGCGGATGTAGAGGTTGTTCTCCCTAGTGAAGGAGACGGCGTCGCTCTTGGGGCTCCATGAGGCGAGCTGGATCCTGGCATCGGCTTGATCGGGGACGAGAGGCTCGGCCTCTTGGGTCTCCACGTCGAGAACAAAGTAGATGGCGCTGAATGAGTGTCGCCAGTTCTTCTTCCGGTCGACACCGAGGAGGACCTTTGTTAGGTCTGGGCTGGGTTCAGACCACTGGGGGGAGTACGCCTTGCCGTCATATTGGAACGTGGGCTTCTCCATGAGAGTGCGCGAGTTGGAAGCCTTGGTCTCTGCGTCATCGCGCGTCGCGACATTCTTGTCGCTGCGAATGTCCTCAACAACGATATAGGGCTTGTTACTGGCCCCGACCTCGAGAAGTAGGCCATCCTCTCCCTTGGGACCGGCGATCCAGCTAATGCTGTGGTACTTGGGTGACCAGGTACCATCAAAAAGCTGGTCCATTGACAAGGACTTGCCCGAGCCGCGCGAATTGGCATCCGGGTCGTGCTCGGTGTCGCTCTCGTGGTGGTAGGAACCCGATGCGATGAAGATGCCGAGACCGGCGAGCCATCCACCGATAAAGACGACGGCGACAATGATAAGAATCCGGCGCAATCCCTTGTCCATGGGCTCGCGGTGAAGCGAAGCTCCAGGACCGAGGAACGGACCCGTCTCGAGGTCGTCGTCGTCCCTAAGGGGATCCTCATCGTCGAGGGCGCGAGGGTCTTTCTCCTTGTTGGCGTCCTCGGCGTCCATCTCTGTCTTTTCCTGTAATCTCTCGAATACGAGGCTCGTGGTGGAAACTGACGAAAGCGAATCGTCCGAGTAGCGACGGTCGCTCTCAGGGGATAAAGCCGACGACATTGTTTAAATGGTAGTTTTGTTGATCAACGTGATGTGACACGCGGCCGTGGAGGGATCGAATCGAGGCTACCGGCGCGGGCGCTGGAGCATATTGCCGAGGGAAGGCGGGAATGAACGTTGGAAGGGGAAAAAACGATTGGCTACAGACAAAACGGTTCGAGTAGCCTGTCTGCCTGTGAAAGGAAGGAAAGGAAGGACAAGAAAATGAGGCGTCGATTTGGAACTCTATCGGGGAGTCAATAGCTGATGCGAGGGGGTCGTCAATCAATACAGGGAGCTCGTGCTTGGTTGCTTCCTTTGGGGAAAGCTCGTGATGACATAAGCCGCCTACGCCACGCACGGCGGCGCTTATTGAAATGACTGATTTGAACAAAGGCCGGTTCTTGGCTTGGAGCTTTTGGGTGAGGGAGATTAATTACTTGCGCACTTGGTTTATTAATTGACGCCTTCTTCTTGCTCTAGCTCCGTAGCCCTCCCTCTGTAGCGTGAATACTACTCAGGTATCTATCATGTCCGTAGCCCCATAGCTTCCCCGGGATTAGACCCGCTCTGTAACCCGGCGGCTCGGCTCCGAACGCGGCCCCACTCCGGTACTCCCTCTCTGGCATTCTCTTTGAGATTGTGTGTAAACGTGTGCAATAAAAGTAAAGAAAAGGCTAAATTGTGGTGCAGCGGAACACCTCTTGCTCGAGGAAAACCCAAACGAAAGTTGTAGACTGATCCCAACGTCCCCCGGTTGGGGAGCTCGACTTACGGGGTGATGGTGTTCGCTAAAGCAGACTGGTTGAACCAAATCAACTCTCTTTACTACTCATGTAGTGGCTCAAGCATGTATATATATCCGTCTAGCTCTAGCAGAAGATGAATAGGAAAAAAAGTTGAAATGAAGATCGAATAGAATGACCAAAAGACCGAAAGACATTGGCCAAGAACGGGCCAGCGAAACAAGCCGGCCATAATAAGTTCAAGGAATATAGTGGATGGCTTGCAAGAACAAAAGTCCACTCGATAGCCCCAACAGCCGCCACGGCACTGCGACGCTCTTTCGCTGGTTTGAGCTTTGGATGATTGCCTCACCAGGAACTTGCTTGTTGTCGACACGATTGATCTCGCCCCCTGTTCCGCTTCTGTAGCGATGATCCACCACCCAAAGTGGGTGATTTTGGGAGAACTGAGGTGTTGGCTGTGTATATATGCCATTCTCGGAAAATCATCCTTGGTTGAGTTCCGACGGGGTTATTCCAAAGGTTGTGTATAAAGACTCTGCGTAGGGTTTTGTTGACTCGTCGCTCTGGTGAACCACAGATCTGGTCTTGCCAGATGTTCTTCCTCCTCAGATAGGACGATCAAGTCACAATCTGCTGTTTACTGGTCCTGTATTCAACAGCCTTTTCCGGCAAGAACTTTGTGTATATCTTCTGGAGGATCACGACGCCCAACCCACAGATGCGTGCAGGAAGAGGCACTTGGTGTTGAGTGCGATGCTCGACCCCTCCTCTCTTAGGATCCTCGTATATATTGACCGCAATACCCGTATTATTCATCACTGAAGTGCCCAGAATTGGTTTGAGACATGTTCGTGACATCGGTTGCCCCTCTTGAGTTTGGTCTTTCCGGGGTCCCTCCTTGCCAGCGGTGATCGTAGTGAGACGGAGGAAACGTTCTGCTTCCATTGGCGTTGGCAAGCAAAGTAGAAGCCCCTGTCGTATATAGAAATAACGGCGGTTGCTTTGAGGTTGGCTTTCTGCATCTTGTGATGGCAGCTCAGTGTCTGTTTATCCACGTCTACCTCCTCCTTTATGTAAGAGGAGCGAGGGCTTCCTCTTGCGACTCGCGCGATCCCATGATCACAATATGCGACACCCATCATTGCATATGCAATTGGAACAGCTCGTCATTCCCGGGAAACGATTCCGCATGGAAAGAGATGTCTTGATGACACCCCCTCACTCATCGTATCTGAACGGCGGGCAAAGAAAAGGCAAGTATATAGTAAAGTGAGCTTGGATATCTGTTGAATCCCTAGAATACACAGGTCTGAAGTCGGTCAGACTGTTAAGACTTGGGAAGAAGATGGGATAGACATTGTCTGCGAGGAGTCTCAAGGTTTTATAGTAATAGGAAATGTGATTGTTGATTGATCCGGCTATTCCAAGTTTTGCAATGTTTCTACCATCGCCATGTTTCCTATATGTGATAGACAAGGAGACAGGAGAAGGCAACTGAGTGTAGCTGCCAAGCAGGTCCACGCCCAAGCCAAACTCGAATGGTTTTCACAGTCATGAGCGTCAAGGTAAAAGACATCTACAGATGAAAGCCCAAGAGAGAATGGCGAGTGTCCGGCCTACCGTCGAAGCTGGGGAATCAGGACACAGAGAGATGCGAGTTTACCCTGCATCATGAAGACCATTGCTGGCTGTGGGCCAGAGCATTTCCTTCCCCTCAAAAATAAGAGAGTGCTGGGCACATCATCAAAGAGCACAGCTTTACACAGAGATCAACACAAAATTTCACATAAACACTAAGGCCCTGCACAAACAGCAGATCATCGATTGGCAATCATGTTGGGCATCAAGTTTCGCCTCAACCTTCCGAAGATAGACCCCTTTCCCCAGCCTCCGTATACATTTACCCACTTCTTGAAACGTTCCAAGACCTGGACGTGCAGTTCTTCCCGTTAGGAGGTGGCCACATGATAGCATTTCCAAGGCATCATCCGTCAAACCAAGAGCATTCATTTGCTTCAGCTGGAAGATGCTGACGCAACCTGCCATATTCCAACTGGCGGTGAGCGAGGTACGAAACAACAGATAGATTAATGTCAAGCCTCTTCGGATATCACGGCCTCATGTGACAATAACCTCAGCGGATGGGCATGCACGTCGCCGGCGGTGAGTTGCCAAACTGACGAATGGCAGTCCTTGCTTGACGGAGTGAAGTCCGTCGTGGCTGAGGATTCCTGTCTCATCAAGAGTCGCGGGACACTCCATGACAAATTCTTCGGGATGCCGCCTATGAAATGGGTAAAATCAGGGAAATGAGGCCATCACCAGCCAGCTGGCACGGATAGAAGCATGCAAGTGGAGAACGCACATCTGCGCCGAGCTGAGTGACCACAAGCAAACAACATCTGAGGATCCAATCAGCTCAAGTTGAGACTTGCCGAGAAGCACGGGAGCTAATGGCGGCACGGAAGCAGAGTTTCAAGATGTCATGGTCAGGCCCCTCCAATCAGAGGCTGAGCAGCCGCTGAGCAAGGCCACATTTTTTAAGCGGCCTGCATCGAAGACGGGAAAAGGAGGTTGGAGTTTCAGTCTGCAACTTGTGAGTCAAACTGGATACCGTATGCTCACCGACTGATCGATCGATCATCGAGCTGAGCTCGTCAAGTTGAGGAGTGATTTTCTTGGGTCAAGTTTGGGTATATATACCCTTCCTCTGTCCCTCCCAAACTTCTGATTCTTTCGACAAGCAACTCTATATATACACACAATCTTTTGACTGGTATCCATGAACCTGAACATCTTCCCTGGCCCTCCCTGTGTTTGTGCCTCGACTCGCTGGAGCACTTGCCGGCGTGCCACTTTGCCCTAAGGGGTCCCTTAGTGATCGCGTTGGACAGGCTGGGTGAGTGGACTTGATGATGCCGGGATGTTGTGTTTCGACTGACTTTCCTTTCCCATTTCTTAGATCTCTTGGACACTTACAGAACCCCAAGCTAGTCGTGTCGAGCACCTGCCTTTCTCTCCAGGGATCAGAGGCCGACTCCTTTCCAGGTCTAAGTGTCTGTCTTGGTGAAACAAAGTGAGTGGACTTGATGCCAGGCTGTTGTGTTTTGACTGACTTTCCTCTCCCATTTCTTAGATCTCGACACTTCCAGATGCCGGAACGAGTCGTGTCGAGTGTCTGCCTCTCACACTATGAATCAGAGTCCAACTCCTTTCCAGGTCTAGGTGTCCGCATTGTCGGAGTTCGACAAAAGCTGTGAGTGAGCTTGATGATGCCAGGCTGTTGTGTTTCGACTGACTTTCCTTTCTCCATGTCTTAGAGCTCTTCTGCAACCTTGGGTTACGTCCACACTCCATATCGAAGGGGTGACATTGCATTGCAAGCCTTCAGCCTTCCCATCTTCTTCGCCTTTTGGCCCTTTTTCTCTTGGAACATCCGATGAGCCGCAGCCACGACGAGGTCTGACATGCTCGTGGTGCTTCTGCTCGACCCTCCACTTCGCGGGTCACAAGACGCAGCAACCCTGTGCAGCTCATCCAAGCGATCACTGATGCCATCTTAAGATGTCCCCAGGTGTGGTATATGTGACAGCGCCGAACTCCATTGCCGATCGATCGAGATGCGCGAGTCGTCGGGGCAATGCTTTCTAACAAGGCCGGTTGGTGCCCGTACCCCATCTATACGATCACGGTGAGCAGACTTGATGATCCAGGACTCATGGACTCTAACCGACGGTACCTAGTCTTCAGACACCCCAAGTCCTTCCTACGCGTCTCCCACTGCCATCTCACCACCGAATGGGGCTGACAAGTCCGACTCGATACCATCTGTCCTGCCACCGCCTTCAATGGGCCTCCGACTTTGTACTTTTGATTGATTTCCGAACTCCTTCATCTCCGAACCATGCGCACCCTCCCCGAAGGCACCGTAGCCTACGCAGAACCAGGCAGATAAAGGGGTTGGGCTTGTGTTGCCCTCTGCTTGCTGTCTCTCCAACCATGAACAGTCGAAGACTTTCAGGAAGCGAAAGACGAACCAAGGCATCACGGTCTACCCAGGACTACGCGAGTAGGGGGCTTGGCTTGTGTTGCCCTCTGCTTGCTGTCTCCCTGGTCATATACTGTGCAAGACTCAGCAGAGAATTCCAGCGTGAGGAAACGGGCGAATGGAACGAGTGGAATGAAACGCCGGACGCTTGGGTATGTTGAATAACCTTGATATCGATTTCAACCTGCTAACTACCGCTTCATAGCAAGACAAAAAATGGAAGCTATTTAAGCTAAGCCCACACTCGAAAGCCTTTGTACCGTGCCTACTATTCATCCCGATCGAACGGCTCGATACGAGTTAACAGGACCATCGACTACCTCAGCGAGATGCCTTGCGCGAGGTCCCAGAAACGCCGCGGCTCCCCGATATCTGACACGCGACAGCCACCACCATGAACAACCATTATCACTCAACGATTACTATCGAACAATAACCGTGATGTGCAAGTTCCAGGGCTGGCAACAGAGCATAGACTGTCTGAAGAGCTGCTTTACCGAGAAAGTAGTCCACTGAGAGACACAGGCAGCAGCTGCACATGGGTCATTGAGGACGATCAAGTCATGGACCAACGCCCTATGCCAACGACGTTCTTCCTGGCCCATCACTCGCGGCCAGCATCAAGGGGCCCCATTCTTGGCCCCGTCCCCTTCCCTTGCCCACTCCGTGACGCTACTCCTTCTTGTGGAGATTGACGCCGAACTTTACCACCTCCAACACTTCTTACCAACTTTTCGAAGGCAACAACAACCTCGCTCATGTGGTCAATGGCGATGACTCATGGTGCTCCCCTTCGGAGACCTGCAGCCCCCAAATGCAAGACTTCGGGATAGTTTGGGCTTTCCGCCTCAAGCAACTATCCGACAGACGATGTCCTCCGAATTGCCTGCGAAAGACCCTACGTGCATCATTAAAACTATCCTCCTAATATGCGGCGAAACTCGCAACCGCAATGGAAAAGGGCCTGAGATCGAAAGTGCCCAAGGCATCTACTGGGTTCTCGACGTCTCTATGGAGCGGACCACTGAACAGGTCTGGATTGACCTGTTCTTCAAGGATGGGACCCAACACGATCGACCTGCTTTGAGAGACACCCGGGGACACGATCGGTTCAATTTATTGCCGACAAGTTCTTTTCGACAACGCCTCCGTCCCGTCCCGTCCCGAGGTGATCGACATAACATCCTGAGCCACTTACCAATGAATTTCGGACACCTCTTCAAACAACCAACCTCTTAGTACATGTTTGGCTAGCTTGTGTGAGGCCCGGTGCTGCATCTGTCTACAGTCCCACAAACAACACATCCCTGAGATATGTGTTGGATGCCCTTCTCTAGGCTCCATAATCCTCCTTCCGGCCCAAGACTTCATCTCCTGATGAGCGGAGACGACCGGGTATCAACCCGGGACTTCTTGGTGTCGCGAGAGAGCTGTTCTTGATGGTGAATCCATCACGCGTGAGCGACCACCCCAGGTTGACGTTGACGTCGATGAGCACACCCGAGTTTTCTCTCCAAGAGGCCTATCTAATGCTGCGACGTATGTCGGTCATGGCATTGACTTCGAGGGCCACCCTCGGAGTCCAATGGAAGGCCCCGGGCCAGACGACTTGGAGATCGGCCCTCTTTGACGAGTCTGCGGGCGAGTTCTGCACTCACGACGCTCCGTGTGCCATCGGGCCGTCCAAGGGAGATCCTGGAGAAGTAGGCGTTGATTATATCACGATGGGCAAGGTGTCCTGTTCCACGCTACGCTATGGATAGTATGGGCACCGCTACACTATAGGCCCGGGCTGTTCTGCTTTGGCTTCCTCTAGCCGTGAAGAGAAGGTCCACTGAGAGCGTCCTCCCGCTTGCCTTGAATAGGTGTCATTGCTGTGGGAAAGACTGGGTTGGGGTTCTGCGTCTCAGGCGTATCATGACTCTCTGCATTACGAATTTCCCCCGGAAATTGACTACATTTTATCGGTCTCAACTACTACCGGCCAACGGTCTTCCATAGCTCTTTGAGAGCAACCGGGCAATCCCATCAACCTGTTGAACCCCCCCGGCAGATGGACGATGCAGCATCCTCTCACCCTCGCAACCGTCGTTGACTTCAAGATGGTCGAGAATGATTTAAGAGGACGATGGAAAGGAGATGTTGGGGAGAACAATCATCATGACAACCGCGCTGCCTTCCAGCTACACAGGGAGTCGCAGCCTTTGAGTTCTGTTCTGTGGGGAAGCATTCTCTTATGCTGGAAAGATGCTCGGCATCCACGCCATGGACATGCAAGCGAAGAACTCCCACGAGTGTTTTGAGTATCGTCCAAAGACGTGCTTTGGTGAGGGTGCTTGTGAGCTTAGCGACCACGACTGCAAGAATGTCGTTAAAGGAGCTTTCAACTCAGCTACACAACACGAAACCACAGGACAAGCTTTACAGCAAGCTATACCTCAGCAATTACACAGCAACCGGTCAACGACCACTGGGGATTAGGACAGTTCATAGCAGGAGCTCGCCTGCGAGAGGGAGCGACCTGACGTTGGGCCTGGCACTCCTGATTCCCGCTCAACCCGGGAGGTGTGCGAACTATATAACGGACCACTCTTGGAGCCGACAACCAAGCACACTTGGAGTCTTGCACATGATCCAGCATGCTTATGGGCCCCTCCGCTGCGGCAGCCGAGTACATTGCCCTGAGGATTGTACAATCTGCAATCACAAGGGAACAAACGTCAACCTTGGCTGGGGACCAGACGGTTTCAGCCACAGTTTGTTTTGTCTCTTCACAACTCTACATCTTCACTACGGTCTGTATGTAGTATCTGTTTGACCTCCAAATGCCTGCCCGGCAGCAAGCCTGATCCTTTACGGCCTCCTTGTCGACGCCATTTACCTGGTCTTGGGTCTGAGAGGACTTGCTCAACCCATGAAGCTCCTGAGGTCATCACTATTTGGTTGACCAATACGTGTCAGCCCAACTTGACTTGGATGAGTTGATGCCCAAGTCGGCTACAGATCTTGAATCCGTCGGGCGATTCCTCGCGACATGGCACAGACGACGCAGACGTGCGGATCGATCAATACATCACTGTTGAATCCAGCTGTGGCCCCTTTCGTCTCGACCGGCGCAGTCATGGACCTCTCCATACTGAAGATCATGGGTGTGCTTGTCCAGATACTTCCTCGATGACGGACGAGTTCTGTGCGTCGATGGTCTTTCCAATTGGGGACGAGGTCCTCTACCTTCCTAGGAAGCGGGAAAGGCTTGGAAGGATGATGATTCCAAGACTTGCCATGGTCACCCCCTGGTGAGGGGGCTGCTGGTCCCTCTACCATGGTCGCCCGGTTCATTTCACCCAAGCTTTTGTCTACCAGTTCATGAGCATGAACAACCAGTATTTCTGGACGAGCAGACTCTTCATCACGCTGCGGAAACCTCTTCCATGGCAGTCATGTTTCCTCTGTGCAGTGTTTTACAGCATTGCTGTCATGTGTTGATATTGTGCTCGACGTTTCCTATTGGAGCCATCATCAATATCAACATCAATGTTTCCACCGTCATCACATCTCATTGGTTGAATGTGCTGCGGAAACGTACTCGATCCAAGAACTCTCTTCGGGTCCAACCATATCGATTCCTCAAGGTCAAGCACAAAGGCTAGACGGGTGTCAGAGGAACGAAAGGGAAACCAGTCGATATGAACTTTCCATTGCAAAAGATTTGCTCGGAGGCGATCAACATGACGAGGACATCCATGGCGGAATGCTGGACCACCGTCATGGCTTTGAGTCCAGGGTGAAGTGGACTGTTGCATTCATCCACTCACATTCGAGTGCGACACGATCTCTCTCACTTCTACATATTTGGCCCTGCAGTCTCTTTCATGAACACGTTTTCCCTCGAGACCCTTTTCTCGGAAGTGAAAGCCCTTCGCTTCCCTCTCTTCAGTGCCCGGACAAAATATTCCGCATGCCAAATGACCCTTTCAGTTGTATTTCCGAATATACGACCTGGACTTTGACGACTGGGTTTTGTCGATATTCCAGTCATTAAAGCCAAGACGAACTTATCACGGGGTTGCTGATGTGTGCACCCACCCCTTCGGAGAAGCTTTTTGTCAGCACCCAACAACTTTGACAACTGCAATCGGCAATCTCCCCAGACGAGACAAGACCGACATGACTTCACGTCACTTGTACTGGAGACTACGATTCGGATAGGGCCAATGAGAGTTGAGATAACAAGACTTGCCAGAGGGAGTTGGAATGGAGGCATAGGGGGTTCGACTTAGCCAAGTTGACCATCACTCGAACGGAACAGTGTCCAGTAACGAGGTATGTGGAGGAAGGAATAGTACAATAATAGTATTTAAATTTGAACAAAAAAAATAAAAAACATTCAAACTCAACAAAGTGGTCCAGCTACACGTCTTGAACAATTAACATTACTCCTCAACCACTGGCTCCTTTAAAGAAATCATCCAAGGGTATCCCTCCATAAAAACTGCAAACTCACCACTTCCCCAGTTACTTTGCAAGCTGCGGAGCCTCCACATTCGCCCCCTCAATCTTCTCAACCACACAGGCCGTCCCGTAGGCGCTCGCCTGCGCGAACCCACCCAGGTCCCCCGTCTCGAAGCGCAGGCAGATGATGGCGTTGCCGCCTCGCTTCTTGGTCTCCTCGACGACGCGGCTGATGGAGTCGTTGCGGCACGAGTACAGCATCGAGGTGAACCAGGTGAGCTCGCCGCCCGCCATGCTCTTGAGCACCATGCCGATCCCCGCGGCGATGTTGCGGGACCGGACGGTTATGCCGTAGACGGCGCCGAGGACTTTGACTACGCGGTAGCCGGGGAGGTCCATCATGGCTGTACGAGTGTTAGCGGTAAGGTTCTGGTTTTCTTTTGTGGATAGACTCACTTGTAGTGACGATTCCGTCTGTCTCGGTGACTGGAAACCAAGGGTTAGTGAGTGTGACATCTATACTGGGTGAAATTCACTTGCAACAATGCAAATCAGACAGCTGAGGAGGAATATTGGCGACCTCGCCCTCCTTGCCGTGATGTTGCTCTTTGGTTGAACCGAAGACCATTGTGACGGTTGTGTACGACGACGGTGTAAATACTGGATGATGAATGATAATTATCGCGAGTTATAACACAAGTATGCGCCTTGTAAAGATAGAATGTCGAATCTTGTCATGATGAAAAACGAGGGACTACGAGTGGTATTTAAATACTCCTGAGGGAGCGACGCGAAAAAGCCATAATCAATGCATCGAAAGCCTCAAAATACAAAGCTACGGCATGGTGATGCCGCATCACCCAATGCTCCCCTCTCGCATTCGTCGTATTCCTCGCGAAAGTGGCTAGGGTGCCGATCAACCGCCCCCAGATCTCCTCGTTTAGGCCGCATTCGCGTGGCGGTGCGGGTTAGGAATGCCTGGTAGGGCTGTTTCTACTCCACGTGATTCTGCCTTGACTTGTGCTCATTTTCCCAAATCATCTGCTTCTCTTGTGCCGGGGCTGTCGGCCCTCGTGACCGGAAGCTCCGCCCGGGAGTGGGGCCGGTCCGGAGATGCTCGATTCCGTCAAAGCCAACCAAGCTTGAGTCCTCTTTCCCAAGCCCGTGCCGAAGGATGCATTCTGTCGCGCACCAGCGCATCCATATCCACCGATGAACAATGGGCCTTGCCTGTGATCAATCCTGTAGGTGCCTATGCCGAGTTGAGCATGCCAGTGGTTACCCAGGTAAAGATGTCGCCAGAATTATCAATCAGGCGGAAAACTGAACGACGGCACTATTTGGACGTTGCCGGCACCCGTATGGCCATCAACCATCGCCTTTCGATGTGTGCGAGGAATCTCCAGCGAACCGACCAGCACTACGGTCATGAAAGTCATGACACAACAAGTCATGTTGTATGCGGGACAGGCGATCGATTGCTACATTGGCCGCAACAATGATGCCGAGTTCTTGGGCTTCGAGCCGGGGACTGATATGGCCGATATCATCGGCGTCGCGAGCGAAATGACCCAGCCTACATGATGAGGCAGTCACTGATCCCAACCTGGGGGCCGTGGAAGAAAAGCCGATTCATCGAAATCGAACGAACGATCACTTCAGAAGACTTTGTTCAAGCCAACCGCGCCTGGCTAGACCGTCTGATGGCAGAGGGCCCTGGCTGCACAGAGATTGAAGCCGATGTGCTGGACAACAGTCGGGAGCAGACCGCCGTACTGGTACCTCCCAGATGCCGAACAGGCCGAGTGGATGCATAATTAAGTTATCCTAATAACACTAGGGCGGGGTATGGACCGGAGCTCCATGCCAGCTGAAGAGAATAAGAGATAGAAGAACACTGGGCCTTGCCTCCAAGTCGATCCGGTTGAGGAGGCTTGTCAGGTAGGTACCCCAACCCAGACCCTGGGGTGATTCACATTTTAGGCCTAGCGCCGTCGGGCGGAATAAACCTCCATCCCACCTGCCTAACTATTGAGGTGGTCGGGCTATCATGCAACCTCTCTCATCTCATCAAATGGTCGCATTACCTTTCTTGCTCTGTCGTCGCTAATATTCTCGTCGCCTCCCTTGATTTTTCGATTCTCTATTCAGAAAGAGGTCCAGTTTGGCAAAATGGACACGCCACGTGCTGTACTGCTCCCTGAAGGCGTGGAAGACAACGACGAAAGTCTGGCCGAGTTCGTCATAAAAGAAGTTTGCTCCCCTTCTCGAAAATGAACCTTCCAGCTTGCTGACCTAACATCTCTGCAAGTTCGGTGAAAGCTTCTCGATCTCTCAAAGCGACGACAATGGCTTCGAAATCGTCCAGGGTCGCATCTACGACTCCCATCCGGCCGACCGCATCATCATTTTCAGACCTCCCAAGGGAACACCGAAGTTCGGATGCATACGAGTATTGCGAAGTGAAACGGCCAGCCAAGGTGAGGTCACAAAGGAAAAGAAAGGCCCTGTGTGGGACGTGGTGAGGGCCGTGGGCTCATATGCTGGGTTGGTACCCGCTGGATGCCCCTTCGAAGCCATGTTGGTCCAAGTCCGATTTATTGCGAAACGCTAGCAAACGGAACCCCGGAATCAAGCCATGATGCTTCGAACCCACCCTCAAATATGTATCGAAGCGTGGCTTGCCTCGATATGCTGAAGAAGACGAACCCTGGAAGGTCGTCAGTGGGGACGCCCAACGTGATGGGTAGGAGCTCATCACAACCCCCCGCTAGGCGTAGTCCCAGCAGATCTGGTAATCTCTCTTCCGGCACATCATAACCTAACGACACTATGGACACTTGGTACCCTTTTCGTTAGTCGGTCGATCACCTTCTCGATAAACAAGGCGCGCTAGGACTCTGTCCACGTACAGTCAGGAGCGTTGTTCACTAGTAGCGCTTCCAGAGGATATGTGCTCAAGGAGCATACGTCCGGTATGGTCACGATGGTTTGGTTCGCGAGCAAGTGGCTTTCTCCGTTTTGCGGTTCTGGATGCACTGAGAAATCGGTGCCCTGAATGCCTTCATTGTCATCGAGCCTTCGCTTTTTGGACGGACGTTGGTGAGGCTGCTTACGCGCGAGGTTCTCGACCTCTGCACAATTTAGCAATCTTCTCCATCGTGGCATGAATTGGCTCACCATGGACGAAATGATGGTATGACTCGATGCCACAAAAGGGCTCTTCCTTACCCAAGTCGCGGATGATGTCCTGAGCATTCAATGCTATCTCTGCGATAGGCTCGCTACCGACTGCTGCCTCAGTCATTTGCTTGGTAACGTCATTGAACACAAGCTGATCCATCTCCTCCCACAAACTCGGTGGCAAGGATACACCCCACGCTAGGATGGCGCCCGCTCCCAAGTTGCGGATTGTCAGGCCTTTTTGCGCCTTTCTCGCCTTCCTCGCTTTGAGCGAGGGTGAATCGACAACCGAGGCTGAGTGTCCTTGGTAGATGGCCGCCAGGTTTCTCCTGAGGATCGACCACTTCACCTTGCCTTGAGCCGCAGTTCGGATAGCGGACTGTGCCCGCGACATGTGCTCGTCGGATTTTTGGAAAATCTCCGACGTCCATGCTGAGGCGCAAGAGATGGACTTGTCGCGAAGGCATTGCGCACGTTCAAGCACCCTAGTTGCCAGCTCGTGAAGCTGTGTGACTTGCTGATCGGAGGGGCGAAGTCGGGGATTCTGCAGCCTTGGCCCGATGGCTTCCATACTGGCGATGATTGACTCTATGTCATCTAGGATGCTCACAAGGGTAGCCATGAGCAATGTGATGTCAGTGACACGCGGGATTCTTGGGAGCTTGGCAGCGTCGCTCGACTCCGGTGTTGTGTTGGCACTGTGGGAGCGTATGAAGGGCCTGCACTCACTTCGATGGCATGACCATGTACCACTCTAAAGTTTCTAACTTGGGCGTCTCAGGGTAGATATACACCAATGTCCATGATAGTTAAGCGCTTGAATTTGATCCATGTGTGCTGTTGCCTCATAGTTTCCTGGCCATTCCAATTTGGGAGAAGGGTGGGGAGCCCCGACTTCAGCCCAAGTTCGACGACAGGGATTATCTAGGCAGGCTGTCCGGAGTTTTTAAGTTGTGGATCTTTCTCCGCAGCATCTGTACTTATTGTTGAGGGTGTCGTTATTGGTGGTCTTGTTTGAGGGATGTTTGACTGGGAGAGAAAGGAATATATACTATGGCCGCCTCGCTATTCTACCAATATCAAGTCTGCCGTCCTTGGTTTGTAGGTCCAATGATGCCAGCCATAGCCACGAGCGTAAACAATGTCTGCAAGGTCAACCAACACTCCGCTCTTCCAGTTCCTAGCCGCCGGTGACATGTTATGGCTAAACCCGGTGAGCCAACAGAACCGGTCCACTTCCTCTACCACAGCCTCATCGTTCCCCCCCTCCTCCATGTACTCGTAAACAATAGCCGTGTACTCCTTACTGGGTGATATGTATCTCTTGATCTTTGAGACGGTGCGAGGCGGCGCTCTCAAACTGAGTGGGAGGCCCTGGAATACCTCACCGCTGAACTTCAGCCATCCATAGCATTTTCTGAAGCGTGGCATAGGCGGGATCTCCACCGTCTCGTACTCCTCTGGGAAAGATGCCAAACGAGCCTCGTCGGAGAACCAGAAGAGGTTGTACCGTGCTTCCTGTTGGGTTTTGGGGTTTGCAAGGACCCGGATCGGCCTCGACTCTACAGCAGCCTGCGCCATGGCTGCCTCTATCATTTGGAAGACGGCAGCGTTCTGGCATTCTCGCTGGGCGGCGTAGTAGTGATAGCAGAAATCTGGGGGCTCCGTGTCCCAGAACTGAAAGAGGGAGTGAGCATGGCTTGACGGTAGCGTTTGTTATTAGCACTCACCACCTTCAAGGCAAATGGACCCGCGTCACCAAACCAGACCTTCCAAACATGTCCATCGAGTCCGCCGCCGAGTTTGCGCCCCCAGACTATCGTGCTAAAGTCAAAGGTGCACTGTCGCAGATGTGGCCGCTTGAAGTCTTGCTCCGTGCACGATGGGGGACCGTTCATGGGTTTGTCATCGAGGAACGGCACCTGCATGGCTCGTTCCCAGACAGGATTGCGCATCGTGTCCCGTTGCAGTACCTGGCGGAGTCTTGTTGCGTAATCCATGGTGATTGAGGAGAGGTGGTGGTGGTTGAAGAGTTCAAAGGGAGAACGGGAGGTGGAAGAGCGTGAAAGTCAGGTCGCTCGCTTGGTGGGGCTGTGTTGAATAGGTACCAAAAAAGGTACTCGGAACCTACGCACCTACTTATACCTCTAGAGAGCAAACAACGGAGGGAACATCCATGTGCACTTTGCTGTTTGACATGTATTTCACATTCCATCCTCAGATAGTCTAAGAGGCACAGTCAATTTCCGTCTATTCTTACCTATGCATCGAATCGGGTGGCTCATGCAGTCAAAGTTCGACAGCAGGGGGAAGATATGCAGCATGTTCGAACTGTGAGCGTCGGACCAACACCCTTCCCTTCTGGCGACCACACACGAGAGACGCTCAACAAATGAGGCGACCATAATGTCGGACTCTTCGTCACTTCAAGGGGGAGGCGAGGGAATTCCGAAATTCGAATTCATCCTGGCAATTCCTAGGCTCGTCCAAACTGGGAGCCGAGCCTTGCACATCTTCAGCGAGTTGCAAAATGCCACCCAGCGTTGGAGAGAAGATTCGGGGATATAAACTGGCCCATCTCCTCCCTTTGAGAAACCAGTAGGTCTGAATAGATCCCCAAGTATCGAAGCATATCACCTTATTGTCCACTCTTCAACTCGGCCTACCTCCAGACAAACATGCCAACTCTTCTTCACGTGCTCACGAGGTCAAATGTCAATGTCGACAGCAGCCTCGTCCCTGAAGGGGGAAACACGACTGTCCAAACCACTATCCAGGCACCTGAGGCCTGGAGGCCGTGGCACGGCTTCGATTATGCCACTCTGACGACAATTTTCCGACGGGACCTCGACAAGGAGTATGTGGGTTCAGCCAAGCCTGAGCCGCTGCCCCAAGACCTGTGCATCTTCAACGAGGAGACCCTAGATGATGTCTTGCGGAGGTTTGAAATCCCCATCGTGAACTACTGCCTGAACCGGCGGGACGCGGTTCCACACTTCGGTCGAGGGAGCCGGTGCAGAACGGCCTACAAGCCGGACTGGTCTGTCATTTCACCTCTTTGTCTGAACCAGGACCAATTCTTTGCCAACATCCTCCCTGGAGACACCAAGCTCAGCAAGAAATGGTGGCCTACAATGGAAAGAGAGGGCGGCACCCGTTGGACTGAGTGGCAGAAGGTCATCACCCAGATCGCCACCTACATGGTTGACAGCAACTCCCGATACGGCTTCATACTCTCGGACGAGTGCCTTGTTGCTCTCAGGCTCACTCGCAAGCGTTCCCCCGACACCTTGTTTACGGGACGCGCCCCCCGGGCGACCGCCGGCCACGTCAGGTATACATCCGACGCCTCTATGGAGGATGGCTCTGTATATGAGGATACCAACCCATTAGAATGGTATTATGAAGACCTGGAGTACGTTGTCGTTCCATGGGGAGCACACGGATCAAATCGGCTTACGATCAAGTTGACGCTCTGGTTCCTGGCCATGATGGCCACCAACGGCGACAAATTCCTCGACTATTCGTACCCAGATCTGGATAGCTGGCGCCGCAGCGCCGAAGGCGACTACTACGTCCACAATACGTCAGGGGCAAAGAAGTCCAGACTGTCCAGGGGAGAGCAGGTCCAGGGGCCCGATCTTGGACAAATGACACAGAACTGGGACGGCGCCGGCGGGCACGAAGAGTGGGATGGTGACGAGCCCTCCTTCAGCCAAGTAAGCGACACCTTTGGTGGGGACCAGCTTGGCAACTATGGCGACGAGGAAGAGGAAGAGGAAGAGGCGGAGGCGGAGGCCAGCGGCGGTAACGACAACGATGACGATGACGATGATGACGAAGAAGGTGAGGAGGAGCATGCTGAAGGAGAGGCAGGGGACTCCTCTGGCCACCAAAAGAAGCCCATCGAGGTCAGAATCCAAAAGTCGAAATTCGGCAAGGGCCTCTACTTCTTGGATGCGAAGAAGCGCAAGAAGAAGACCACCAAGAAGGAGTGGACCAAGGTCGAAGGTGGCTATATGCTTCCGGGAAAGAAGCATGTCTACTTCGCCAAGAAGTTTCCCTAGATTTGGGGCATGAGACTGAAAGGCAAGTTATCGGAACAGTCAAGCCGAGGCTCCTTTTAGTCGAGACCAATCACAGACTAATCCTAATCATAGTCCTAACTACCCATAACCCAAGTCCCAATTCACTCTAACTATCACCGCTATCCTAACCTATCCATTGGTCAATTATGTGTAAAGGGCGGTTAGTTAGCCGACAGGGGGTCGAGGTTGAGGGGCCGACTTCCATGACAATCTCGCTCGAATATTCATTTGTTTTATAGCAATTTTACCCCTAGACTCAACCCATCAACCAAGTGACTACTTTCCCTCGTCCGTGCCATTGCCCTCCAACTTCTCTCAGAGACCTGTACCTTATAAGATGATGGCCGCACTGATGGTTGATAGCCTGTGGCCCAGCCTGGGGGCCCAGACTCTCAGTCTGACTCGGCGCCGGCCTTATTGTTGAAGCCAACCAAGGTTGGGAAGCTTGAGTCCTCTATCGCTCTGGACAATCCTCCCGAGGAAACCGCCTCGTTGTTTTGACTAGCAGCGCTCGTTGACTTTCGCACACCCTGTTTGAAGTTGATCAGCTTTGGCATACGCGAGAGGCAGCTCTCATCGGGAAAACCTGCCGATTCACGACCGTCGTCGTTGAGTGAATCAATCTTCTCGTTCTGATCCGCTTGCGGATCTGACTACCTGTCTTTCGAAGCATCGTCCGAGGTAAGAGTATCAAACTCAGAGAAATCAGGCAGATCAATGATTGGCACTTCCCTGCGCGTCGGGCGTCGTGATTTTGCCTGCTTCGTCGCGTCGCGCATAGACCAATAGTTGATGACTGTTGGTCCAGCTTGAGGGTCTTAAGTCTGACTCGGTGCCGGCGTTATTGTTGAAGTAAGGCCGACTTGGCTCATGTAAGATGGACTAATATAAATTAAAGAAACCCAATTTAGCCGAGTAGCATTGACAACGGATGGAGAGGCATAGCTGGTGGTTGTCTGCGCTGTACAGCTCATAATCATTGGGGGAGGTTGTTGGGGTTCTCGGCTGCCGTTGAATCAAGTTCTAGAAGCAATTGTTTCACTCACTCGGGAAGACCGTCTTATTCCCTGCACGTACCGTTCAAAACAAACGTCTGTGATGCATCTCTCGTCCAAGTTTGGGACAGCCAAGACGACCTTGTCAACGCCGCTGACATGTCAATGACCACGCGTCAAGCTCATCAAAGGACTCAATTCCGCACTCTAAACGAAACCAGAAATGCAGCCAAAAAATCGCCAACGTTTCTTCTCAACGCTTGAGCTGAAATACTTCCCTGACGTCACGGACCAATCGGCCAAAAAGACGATGGTGATGTGCCGAACTGCGGGGACGAAAACGACAAGGATTTCGTAGGCAGCGTTCCCCACGTTTGGCTGTGGCGTCTGGGGTGAGGCCTTGTCTCGGCATCACGTCACTGGTCAAGACGGCCAAGCCTTGAGAGGACGGGCCGAATTCGGGGGCATGATCATGATGATCCTTGAAAGGTTAGGTATTCTCGACGGTGAAGACGAGAAAAGCTCATCGGCCAAGCTTGGGATTGAACTGGTTCAAAGAGTAGAATGACACGGCCAAGATGGTTAGGAGACGCATAATGACTTGAATGACGGAAAACGAAGCCCTTGGCAGCTTCTTGTCAGTTGCCGCTAGCATCTCGACGCATCTGTAAATGTCGCCCCATGCTTCGTGGTGGAGGTGGTGCATTGTGGAGGGTGATCGTCGTCCAAGCAAAAAAAAACAGCTTCCTTTCTGGGCTGGCCAGCATGTAAAGCCTGCTCACAGCTGGGGCTGGGGGTAAACAAACCGTCACTTCCTCCTGGGCATCATGTCATGCCGTGCTTGGCCGAGTCAGTGATTTTGGTCGCATCGCATATATACGCAGCTCTTGTCCCTCTGATTTTCCTGCTTCTCTCCAGTCAATTCACTCCTACAGCTCTCTCTTGAGGCAGATTTGATCAAGGAAAGCTTCAGTCGACAACAATGGGTGCGGTGAGACATGTTGCGACGGCCCTGGCCGCTTCGGTCACGGCCGTGTCCGCTCTCTATGTCAATGGCTCTGTCATTGCGCCGTGCGACTCGCCCATCTACTGCCACGGGGATATCCTCGAGCAGGTTGAGCTTGCGCAACCATTTAGCGACTCCAAGACCTTTGTCGACATGTATGTTGTTGTCTCTCTTCAATGGCCCCACATCCACTAACACGCTCGCAGGCCAGCCATTCGACCTCTGGAAGAGATCCAAGAGGCGTTTGACAAGCTCGAAAAGCCTCTTAGGAACAATTCGGAACTCGCAGACTTTCTCGATGAGAACTTTGCCGATGCCGGCGGCGAGCTTGAAGAAGTCCCTGAGGACGAGCTTGAGACGGATCCCGAGTTCCTCGACAAGATTGACGATGCCGTCATCAAGGAGTTTACGGAAAAGGTCATTGACATCTGGCCTGACCTGACTCGTCGCTACAACAGCGACTCCAACAACTGCACTGAGTGCCCGAACAGTTTCATCCCCATCAACCGCACCTTTGTCGTCGCTGGTGGTCGGTTCAGAGAACCCTACTACTGGGACTCTTACTGGATCCTCGAGGGCCTTCTCCGTACCGGCGGCTCCTTTGTCGAGATTGCCAAGAACACGATTGAGAACTTCCTCGACTTTGTCGAAGAGTACGGCTTCGTGCCCAATGGAGCTCGCATCTACTATCTCAACCGGTCCCAGCCTCCTCTACTAGCCCAGATGGTCAAGATCTACGTTGAACACACCAACGACACTGACATCCTCGAACGCGCCTTGCCCTTGCTGGTCAAGGAGCATGAGTTCTGGATGACCAACCGTACTGTCGAGGTCTACATCAATGACGAAACATATCTCTTGAACCGGTATGAATACGAGATGCCCTTGCGTGTAGCATTGAGGCTAACCTGAACTCTACAGATATGACGTCTCCAACACCCGTCCCCGACCAGAGTCGTACCGAGAAGACTATGTCACCGCCAACAACAGATCCTACTACTCGGCCGAGGGAGATGTCTTCCCCGAGGAGGAGAAGCTTGATGAGAAGCAAAAGGAGACGCTGTACGGTAACCTTGCCAGTGGTGCCGAGAGCGGCTGGGACTATACATCACGATGGATTGCTCGACCCGAGGATGCTGCAAGGGACAACTACTTCCCTCTCCGATACCTCAACACCAGGGAGATCATCCCTGTGGATCTCAACTCCATCCTGTACGGAAATGAGATCGCCATTGCCGACTTTTACGCAAACGCCGGCAACACGAGTGCCAGTGAGCAATGGCGCGAGGTAGCCGCCAACCGCAGCTTCGCCATGACGACGTTCCTGTGGAACGAGACGCTCTGGAGCTACTTTGACTACAACATCACATCCCAGTCCCAGTACATCTACGTGCCCGAAGACGACGACACGGAGGCCATCGAAAAGACCAGCGCCCCCAAGGGCAAGCAGGTCCTCTTCAGCGTGTCCCAGTTCTACCCCTTCTGGCTGGGCGCCGCGCCCGACTACCTCATGAGGAACCCCTTTGCGGTCCTCAACGCCTACAGCCGCGTCGCCGAGTACCTCGACACCAGGGCCGGCGGCATCCCCGCGACCAACTTCCGGACCGGGCAGCAGTGGGACCAGCCCAACGTCTGGCCGCCGCTGATGCACATCCTCATGGCGGGCCTGCAGAACGTGCCCCCGACCTTTGGCATCATGGATCCTTCCTTCGTCGAGCTCCGGCGTCTTGCCCTCCGGCTCGGGCAGAGATACCTCGACTCGACCTTTTGCACGTGGTACGCGACGGGCGGTTCCACGTCGGAGACGCCGCAGCTCCGCGGCCTCTCGGACGCCGACGAGGGCATCATGTTTGAAAAGTACGCCGACAACGCCACAAACGTCGCGGGCGGCGGCGGCGAGTACGAGGTCGTCGAGGGCTTCGGGTGGACCAACGGCGTGCTTCTCTGGGCCGTCGACACCTTCTCCGACAGGCTCAAGAGGCCTGACTGCGGCGACATCGAGGCCGCTGATGTTGGAGGCGGCGGTGGAAAGCGCGGTCTGAGTGCGGTTATGCTGCATGCTAGAGATGCGAAGAGGGTTAAGAAGTTTGGACGGAGAAAGAGGGCCAGCAAGAAGAGGTCGATCCGTTCATTCTGGGGGTAGTTGATGATGATGTATGAGTGTACATATTTTTGGCATGACATGACGATGGCTGCATATTACGATGAGAGCCGTATTCAGTTGACGGTATTCTAGTTTGTATACTTTTACTTTTACGAATATTAGCACTTTTTCACCTGAACTGTTCATACCCTCGGAATGTTCCCCCGTCGATAAGTAGGTAATTAAATTAGATGAATGCAACGCCGCAGCCATCACGTCCGAGGGACCTATGGAGATAGGCGACCTCGGAACAAACCTCAATGTGCTTGTGGACGGCAAGAAATTTGGCGGGTCGTCGAGTACATACCCCCCAGAGGAACGAGCCCGATCGATAAAGTGGATAGCCAAGAGGCTATTACGCCTTTGGGAAAGGATACTCCATCCAGAATTCGTCAAGGGGATACTCCTCGACGAAAGGCGTACACTGGAACGCAGCTGAAGAGGGCAATACGAAAGCATATCCCACTCCTCCCCAAAGCCATTCAAAATCGGCAAACGTCGGCGAGTTCCTACCCCCACGGTTCCGAGCAAGAACAAGCGATCCCTCGTAGAGGAGGAGCTTGAGGAGGCAGACCATGCTGAGAAACAGGCCGACGCGGGCGGTCAAAACCTAAAGTCAAGCAGTGGGGGAAAACGTCGAGGTAAGGAGAGCAAGGCTTGGACGTGAGAGATTAGTATGGAGAAGAACAAGGAAGGACTAATGGGATTAAGGATATAGTAGTAAAGGATTGAGAACTTGGAACGAGTCCCCCTTGTCTTATGGCGACAGGAACTTTTTCCGCCCAACAGCAGGTTGGGTACACCATCTACCTACCTACCACTGGCATGCTCAACTCAGCATAGGCACCTACAGATTGATCACGGGCAACGTTCATCTACATGCTTCTGTCTCCAAGTTATGACCAGCTCAAGTCAGCAACTCAAAGTAGGCGACTCGATATGCAGTCAAGTCTATACGCTTGGATACGACTATTGGGGTACATAAACGCTCCCCTTTCCAACTTGCTGCTTCGCACTCAGATCCTCCTTCTCAGCGAGAACCCTATCAAACACCACCCTCAGCCGCTTCAGAACCTCCTCCTCGTTCTGCGCAACCTGGTAGTGCGTCACCAGCCGGTTGCACATGAACTTGAGCCCCTCCTCCTTGCCCACCTCGATGAAACGCTTCTCGCTGCACCCGACGGCCTTGAGGTCCAGCCACACCATGTTGGTCTCGGTCGGCTCTTCGACTTTGCCGCCTAGGCTGGCCCAGAGGGCATCGACCTTGCGGGCTGTCTCGTGGGAGGCCTTGAGGGGTCCGTCCTCGCCGTTGGGTGATGCGCCGAATGTCTGCTCTACGGCGACGCGACCTGCCGAAGTCACGACGCCGGATTGTCGAAGGCCGCCACCGATGGACTTGCGGGTCCATCGAGCATGCTTGATGGTGGCCTTGGAACCCACGAGGACGCTTCCGACAGGTGCACCAAGACCCTTGGACAGGCAGAGGGTGACGGTGTCAAAGTAGGAGCAGTACTCGGGCAAGGAGCCGGCTCCAGAGACGACAGCCTCCCAGAGGCGAGCGCCGTCGAGGTGCAACTTGATGTTGTGCTCTTTGGCGAACTCGGAGATACGCTTCACCTCGCTGAGGGGCATGACCATGCCATGGAGGGTATTCTCGAGGCTGATAACCCGCGTGGGACATCCATGGACATCATCATCCAGCACAGCGTTGGTCATAATCTCCTCAAGGGTCATGTATCTGCCATTCTTGGGCACGATGGGCTGGATCTGAGCGCCCGTGAGAGCCGAGGTGCTATCATTTGTCAATCAGAAAGTCCAGGTGAGTCTCGGAGGGTACGAACCCGCCAGCCTCAGAGGTAAAGATGTGAGCGCGATAATCGCAAATCACAGAGTGAGGAGGCTGTGTGAGGAGAGACCTCAAGGCGAGCTGGTTGCCCATGGTTCCCGAGAGGACAAACAGACCGGCTTCCTTGCCAGTTCGTCCGGCGACGTACGCCTCGAGGTCATTCGTAGCAGGATCCTCCTGGAAGACGTCGTCAAGGAGGGAGCATGACTGGATAGCCTGGAGCATAGCTGGAGTGGGAGTCGTCACAACATCACCTGTGCGTAGTGTCAACGGTGTGTTTCTTCAGAATCATGAGATAAAAGGTAAACGTACTTCGCAGGTCAAAGGCAGCTGGGCCTTTTGCGCCAATCCAGGCATTGTGTGTCTTTTCCGAAGCTGCAATCGAGTCTCCCATGGCTGCTGAAGATGAGGCAAAGAAACGATGCGGAGATGCCACTGAGCGGGTCAAGTTGGAGGTGATTGCCGAGATTCGTATCGTCGACGAGGGTGAGCTATAACGAGAGAGACAGGATGCAACGAGTCGAGATGAGGGCCTCATGTTGAGTTTGACCTTGTCGGGTAATGTACACCGCAGACAATGACTACGCTACCTCCGGACACGGAGATGATTGAGGGGGACACCGAGTCGTCTTGGCCGTTGACAGCCGTCGATAGAGCCGATACCCACCCCATCTCGGCTCCGGCAACGGGGGGGATCCCCCGCAATTGTGCATGTCAAAGGGCGCGCCTGTAGAGGACGCGATAACGGATTGATGTCGTGCTAGGTTGTTGCAGGCGAGCTCTTCCATGGTCCTCGATGAGGTTATTCCCAACTGTTTGTTCCATCTGTGTTCATGATACAACTGGTAAGCACTATCTAACCCCCGTCATCTCTCGGTAGAGTTTGCCGGCACCCTTGTTGAGAAACGTTTCAAGATCTGGAGAGGACTGTACGGAGGCCAATCCGATACGAAAAAGCAGGGGTTTTCAACACCCTTGGCTCCAGCCATTTCAGCAGATGGCCTGTCCTTCGTATCGTATACGTGTATACCAGGATGGTGAATATCCACCACCACAGCGGCACTTCTTCTCATCATCTACCGAACCAAAATGACACAACAACTAACATTCATCCTATAGTAAGTGAGGAAATTAAAAAGGCGTCAAACTCCTTTAAATTGCAGGCGCCTTTGTTCAGGAACCCGCGTAATCTCCAGCCAATGGTCGTCGTACAATCTCATCAAACCTGCAGTGTGCCACATGCCACCTTTTTTGAGAGAAGAGAAGAGGCGGCGGCCGCCCCTAGTGAGCACCGTTCGTATAAAGGATTGTCGAGTCCTGACTAGGTGCTGACTGTAAAGGGTCTGTTTTGGTTACGATCTTCTACGTGGGATCCTTGCTTATGCGCTGCGCCTTTCTTCTCTCTCGAGCGCATGATGGACTGATGCGAAACTTACTCTCTTTCTCTCACTGTCACTCGTTTCTGCTGCGGCAAATGTTGCCATCATGGCCGCCTTCTATCGTCCGTCCGGGTTCTTATTCTTGATACCGCTCATCTGTCTTGTATGGCTTCTCGCAAAGCAGCCCCTCTTGGACCGCTCACAGGTCCACCGCATTACAGACGCCGACATCAGCGTCTCTCTCACCCTCCCGCGCCTCGACTTTGCTTCTCGCTCTCACCACGAGTACTATGCCTCGGACGCTGCCAGGGGCCTCTGCGCCGCCCATGGCTACTCCGTGTTTCGTCCCCGAGCCGATGCCCCTGGCGGTCGCCGTAAGATCTACGACCTCTTCATGGTCAACACGGAGCTCGACTTTCTCGAGGTCCGACTCAGGACCCTCTACGACCACGTCGACTACTTTGTCATCGTCGAGGCGCCGCTGACGTTCCAGGGCGGGGCCAAGAACCTCACCATCCGTGATAACTGGGAGCGCTTCAAGCCGTACCACGACAAGATGATCTACCACAAGCTCGAGTACCCCAAAGACTTTAAACCGCTCCGCCATTGGGATCGTGAGGACCTTCAGCGCAATGCCATGTTTGAGCAGGTCTTTCCCAAGCTGTCAGGCCCTCAGACTCCTGTCGACGGCGATGTGCTCCTCGTTGCCGACGTCGACGAGATCCCCCGTCCCGCGACGCTCCTCATCCTTCGCACGTGCAACTTTCCCCGGCGCCTCACGCTGGCTTCCAAGTTCTACTACTACTCGTTCCAGTTCCTCCACGAAGGTCCCGAGTGGCCCTTCCCCCAGGCGACCTACTACAACGGGATGCGCGGCACCATCCTCCCTGGCAACCTGCGCACCGGTGACGCTGGCGTGCCCTTTCTGCGAGATCTGGAAAAGGGCGTGCTGTCCAACGCGGGCTGGCACTGCAGTTCCTGCTTCGCAACGGTGGACCAGTTCCTCAACAAGATGGCGAGCTTCTCGCACGAGTGGATGAACCACGAGTCGTTCCGCAACCGGGACCGCATCGCCGCCGCCGTGCGTCAAGGTGTCGATCTCTGGGGCCGCAAGGTGGACAAGTTCCGACGCATCGAGAACAATGTCGATCTCCCGAGGTGTCTGCTCGAGGACAGGGAGAAGTTCCGGTATATGCTGAGTAGGGATGGTGAGACGGCGGGTTTCACCGACTATCCATGATGAGATGAGAGTTTTTTCTCATGAATGTTATGTACGTTTTTCAAAGAAAGGGGGTTTTCACGTTTTGTGTCTCTGTACTATATCATCTAGGAGTTTTAGGATATAATACCCTCAGTTTTTCCATCTCTCAAACAATTCGAGCCAAGGAAACTTGACTCTCACCCGCTGTCCCGATATACACTAACAATTCCCCCTCCCCCCCTGAGCTTGGCATGATCTGACAACGAGCCCTGCGCAAAAGTTCGTGGCCACGGGAAGCTCCATCCCGCTAAGACGGGGGTTTCCTTTGCCCTAAAGGTTCGCCGGATCCGGCGTGTGTCTGAGGGCATTCTTTGTAGAGTTGAGGGAGAGAGGGATGGATGGAATGTGCCGCAGCACGTGAGCAATGACAACGACAAAAGACTCTAGAATTCATCAGTCATTCTTGAACTTGGCATCTTGAAGCCTTGACCAGAGAAGGACCAATTGCAGCAGCAGCTTTCGACGTTTACCAGTCAGATCATCACATCTTCAGCTTCTCACTGGCCAACCCATCAGAGACAACTAAGCTTCTCCTCCCAATAAGAACCTCGAAGAATGAATCTAAAGAGAAAAAAAACCAGGGGGGGGCTTCTCGGCAAACCAGGGAGAGGGGAGAGAAAGGGCCCCATTGGAAAAGCCATGCCCGTCTAGCGCAAGAGGCACGATTCGCTGACAATCGCTGGCCGCGCTCCAATGAAAAGGTCAAATCCACCTTTTTCTCGTCGACTGTGAATTCCAGCTCATCTCCCAGGGGTTGGGTTAAGGAAATAGCATTTCTATCCCTTTTCTCCTCTCGTATTTCATTTCTTTCCTTTCTTTCATGTCTTCTGCTCTATTCTTCTTTTTCTTTTTCTTTTCCCCCAAGTCTCGTGTTTTCCTTGCTTTTTCCTCGACGTCGTCATGTTACTCTCTCGCCTACCTAGGCCCCGCCCCGTCCCGACAGCCCTGCCGCTCCGCCTCCGTCCGTTCACCGCCGTCCCCGTTCAGTCGGAGCCTCCGAGGGCAGTTTTGATCACGAGAGACCGAGTGCAACCCCTCGGGGTCTATTCATACCGAAACGTTGGAGGATAGAGGTCATACCTCAAAGACATCCATTGTATCCAAGACGATGACTCGCAACCAAAGGCCAATGCCGGCATTGAAAAAGAAAACCAAGCCCCGTCCATCGGAAGCACTTGGCCGGACAAGAAAACACCAGCACCCAGTCAGAATCACCCACGATAGTTGACCCCCCCTCCCCTCGGCCTGCAACTGACTGCACTCACTGCTGCATCCAGACACACCAGTTCGTTTCGCTCGGCCGGGCGCGTGTGTATGTATGTATGTGGGTGCGCGGAACGGGGAGCGGGGGGCGGGATCCATCATCGGATTGATTGACTGACAGGGCAGGGCAGGGCTCTCTCGCTGGCCTCCCCCTCTGTCTGGCTGGTCGCCTGCCAGAAGGCGGCGTGCGGCGCTTGTCAACTGCAGCGATGAGTTGGCCAACGCATCAAGTGGTCCGTGTGTAGCCTCCATCCCAGACCTCCCCAGAAGTGCCAGAGCAGAGTTTCCCTCAACAACCCCCCTCTCCTCTCCTCTCTCCCCTCTCGTCCCTTCAACTACACTTGTCGCTTGCTTCGACGCTTGTTCTTTATCTTGATCCCTCTGTTCCCCTCGCAGGCTTGCTCCTATCTCTTTTCACGGCTCAAAAGGACCTCTCCCCCGTCTGGAATCCGTCTACACCAACATCTACACCCCTGTCATCGTCACCTGGACCATCCTCCTCCGCCTCACCAGGACCGTGGAACTCGACCCATGCCATCCGGCTCACTCACTCTTACAGTCTTTTTACCGGCCCAAATCTCCCAAGGAATGCCCCGTTGGATCCAGTTTCTCTTCATTTCAATGGACCTTGACCAGTTTGTCAAACGACAAACACCTGCGAATGCCTCAGACATCCCGGTTACATCTCGAAGCTGCATCTTCATCTCAATTCCCTGTCTATCAACCCACGCCTCTTCCGCTGGTTATTGTGCCAAATCCTCACCAAGCAATTTCATAGCGACATCATCATTCAGTCATCAGCCGTTTCCTCAGCCGCTTGAAGAGTACTCATACAAGCTCGTGGCCGAAATCATTGCCCGTGCTTACTTATTCAAACATTCGTGTCCCAGCCAACAAACAAGACGTCCAAGAATCATATCATCGTCGTCGTCGTCAACAGAAATTCTTGCAGCACCAACGACAACACCGGCCATGGTCTCGGTGCAAAATCTGCACCCACTGGCAAGCGCCAGTTCCCGTGCACAGAACCCGTATTCCTCGGAGAATGCCCTCTCCGCCATTCTAGCCAGTGCTGAATTTTCTCACCCATGCCATGCCAGCTCATGCTCCATCAACAAAGAAAAAAAAGGGTCTTGCACACCCGGAATAATAACAACAAGAAACCAGCGAAGAAGCCTTCGACATGATTGTGAAATAACCGCTCATGGGCTGACAGATATCTGGAAAAGTCATGAGCTCGTGAGAGAGGAAGTTTATATATGTTTACCGTTCGTTCACCCCTTCGCTTCGCCGCACGGCCGGCCCTTGGTTCTTCTCCTCAATCTTGACACCCCCGAGGCAGGCAGCCATGGACTTCTTCCTCATAGTCATCCCGGACCCCGGAACCCAGGTCCCAGTGGCTCGCTCCCTTTCTCCCAGGTCGGACTGGAATAAGAGCTGCATCCGCAGACAGGCGTGTCACGGCCACCATGCCGACATCTGTCGTCGTCTTCATGCACGAGTGGCATACTTCATTAGAAACTCGACTACGGCGTCAAGGTTTGTCTCTTCTTTCGCACTGATACCATAGCAGCACACCTCGCGACCGCGTATGCTCTTCAGGTCCAGTTCGTCAATCAACTCGTCCACCGAGAGCTTGTCCGGGAGGTCAGACTTGTTCCCTAGGATCAGAAGCGGGATGCCGGCCAGTGACCTACGACCCATGAGGTCGTGGAGCTCTTCCTTGGCTTGGGGGATCAACTCGATATCGGCAATGTCCACGATGAAGACGATGGCGCTCACGCCCCGGCAGTATCTCTCCCACATGGTGCGAAACCGAGGCTGGCCACCAATGTCCCAGCATTTCAGCGTAACATGGCCTCGTTGCACCTTTTTCATGTTGAATCCGACGGTGGGAATCGAGCTGCGCAGCATCCAAGGTTAGCACTACGTCCCTACCAACAGGGAACCGACGGAATGGTCCATCTAGGTTAGGAGGAAGGAGATGGTATGGGCCATCTTGGGGATGCGCTTACTCAAGAGTGAACTCTCCTCCCTATTCATCACCAGGGTCAGCCAGAGGCGGTCAAGCGGCGGAGCACGGAACGATATGGGAGACACTTACGGCGAGGACCCTCAATAACGAAGTCTTGCCAGCATTTTGCAAGCCTACCATGGTCACCTCCATCTCCATCGCCCTTCGCATCATTGTCAGTACGTCGGCACAGTTGATCCGCAGCGAGCCGAGGCAGGGCAGCAGAGCACGAGGCAGAAGAGCCAGGTGGCAGCATACCGCCCAGCAAGCGGCTCATGGGACACAGCTACTCACCAAAACATGCGCATTAACCAATTGTAGACCCTCTGAAAAAGTCCTGCCATGTTTACTATCGGAGCACCAAAGGCGCTTGTCGGGTCGCGGCAGAAGCGGTCGGGTGAAGGCGGGGGTGCTGATCGAGCAAAGAGCTGGATAGGCCAGCTATTACGGCAGGACGAATGGAGAAAAATGCAATCCGCCGAGGATGGCGAGTGTTTTTATCCAAGGTACGTAAAATATCTCGATCTCGCAGAGGACGGTCAAGGTTGTGGCGGGCGGGGTGCTTTATGGCAAAGGCAATTCTTGTTGGTGTTGGCGCTCAGACGCAGGGTCGCGGTTGGTGAGGGCAAGGATGAACGACGAGCAGGACGGCGGCTCAGGAAGAAAAGCGACTTGTATGACAGTGGCAGGCGACAAGTAACATCTGCACCTGCTGCTGCTAAGTTGTGCGCGCCAGCGTCTGGGCGTCGGGGTCGGAGTCGGAGGCGGGCTCGGGCGGCGATGGGATGGGGATGGTAGAAGGAGGAGAGGCTCGTGGTGCAACGACGGAGGAGCAGTAGATTGGCACAGCACAGGTGACGCCTGGGCGGAGGCACAAATAGGGCCCCACCTGGGACGAGATGACGGCCGAGACAGTCGAGAGACGCCGGACGGGCACCAAAAAGGGCACCCAAAGGCCACCAGAGGCCACCACAAAGGCCACCAACGGGCACGAGCCTTTGGGGCCCTTGAGGGGGGCAAGGGATGGGGAAGTGGTGGGAACGACCCGTGCCTGGCGGCGCAGGTAGCGTAGCTTTTAGCGCAGTTGCAGCGCCAAACGAGCACAGAGACAGAGGTCGTGGAAGATAGGTAGACGGCTAGGTCGAGTCGGGCAAAGATGGATGTCGACGTCAAAGGTCTGGGTGGGTTTCAGCGCAGCTCAATGTGTAAACACCACTGACAGCTCGCTCTACCGATAGCCGGGAGCAGGGAATCGCTAGAAGAGCTCCAGGTCAAGGAGCCCAGGGCAGTCAAGCAAGAGAAGCCGGAGCAGGGGTGAGCTGGGCGCGGGTGCGCAAAATGTACTGATTGGGGATTGCAGTCGTCGCGGGGTGTTGTGACATTCCAGTCTTCAATCACCTGGTCCAGCCCAGAGGTGGCAGCAGTGTGGGTTAGACGCTGCGACGTCTCATTCGCTTGGCCGGGGTCGAGCTTGCTAGGGCGGAGCGATGATCGACCAGGGCTGGAGAGCGGCGTCGACGTCAGTGCTAGGCTTCTGAGGGCGCCTAAGAGACCTTTGTCTCTTTAAAGAAGGGTCCTTGTCTCTGGCAAGGCGGCTAGAGCTCAACGTAAAGCGGATAGATGACACGGAACAGTGCAGGTGGAGATGGACGTTTGATATTGTTGCTTTAGTTCTGGCTGAACCCAGTCGCGGTTGGCTGCAGGGACCTTGAGACCTTGCTGGGGCGGGATCCGGCAACAAACCGAGGTGATGGGTGAAGTACCAGGCGGCAACGATGGACTTGACGATCTAGTACCAGATCTAAGCGGGTCGTGTCTCGGGGTTGAGCGTGGCGGGCGGGTATCCCGTTTGCCTTTTGTTCTGTCAGTTTGAACCCCGGCGAATCAGCCGTTCCCAAGATGTGAGTGGTGAGGCTGTGGCAGTCCTAAAGCGCCTGTCAAATATGTGCCTGGATGTGCTGAGCGTGGTGTTGCAGGTGCACATGTAGCTGGGGTCGTCGTCGCCAGCCAGTGACAGCGAGGAGTCTTGAGCGAGTGAACACCAGAATGAGGAGCTAGGCGAACTAAATGGCGAGCCGACCACAGCACGCTTCTGACGACGGGTGACTCTTGCGGTCAATGGTGACGAATATCTGTTCAGGTTATCAAGCTGCTGGCGATGACGCCGGGATCATCCAATCGCCAGACCTGAGGCGCAGTTTGCGAGGCAGCAGCGGCGATGTAGATCTGAGATGACCCAAGTCGAGGAGTCTGACGGCGCGACTGAAGGGTCAGGTCGGCGTGAGCATCAAAGTTGGCCTCGGTAGTAAGAGGGAGAAGTACGAGAGAAGGACAAGTGACGGAGAGGGGGAAGACGTGACCTGCAGGTATAAGGCTTGAGTTAAGGCAAGGTAGGTATGTGGATGACAGTCCAAATCAAGTGGGTTCCTGCCGTTTCGACCTGACCTACCTCCCCAAGTCAGACAGCAACAACAGAAGAAACTCGAATGTTTAGAAATAGAAACAAAGAAGACTTCCATCATCCACTTTCCTTCTTGGTGCAACGACGAGACTCCGTTTTCCGATTGGTATAGAGTGCTGGGTAAGGCGAAATGGCCTAACCGAACCCAGGCACCATCAGATGTCCTGCAACACCAGCATGGAGAGTCCTAACACAAGCATCCACATCCCATCCACCAGTCTCCAAGATTCTCTCCTCACGAGATGCCGTGTCTCTTGTTCTCGCTCAGCATCAATAATCCGAAAAGGGAAGCGTGCACGAGGGGCGCATGCGATGAAGTTGTGCACCACCGGCAACGCAGGTTGGGCTGCAGCCCCTGCAAGCATCAAGCCTCGGCGGCTTTGTGCCTCACGGTCAGCATCTATCGTGATTCGCGAGCAAAGCCATGGTTGGGAAACCATTGCTTAGAGCTCCTAGGGCTCCGTGGTGGGTGCATCTGTCGGCCTTGTTCATGATGGAGGTGGTGGCTGGGTAACAATGAGCTCTCATTTGGCATCATGAGCATAAGCCCCTCATCTCCTTGTTGTCTCGTTCATTGATCTGTCTGGAGAGAGAGCTCCGCAGGAGGTTACTGCTGTGTCCTGCACCAACGCGCATCTTGCGGGTCATGCTGCAAGCTCCTGAGCAATAAGACGGAGTCCTCCGCTGCCTGCTGGCTGCGCCGGTGCTGGATCGGTCATGTAGGAAAACGGCCCCCATCTTGAAGCTTCCGAGTTCCAGTCAGCGACAGGTATGCATGTCCATCCCAGGCACCAGCTCCAGACTTCTAACGCTCTCGAAGCCATGGGATTACCTATTCCAGGCAACACAAGCGGCAACAACCTTTGCGCTGGAGGCCTCGTGACTTGGATGGTCAGATGAACTCGTCGTCATCATCGTCCAGCATTGCCTCGTTCAGATCCGAACCCGAGTCTTTCTCTCCTTAACCCCGTGTCATGAGCCTTGTGCAGCAAGCTATCAGACGAGTTCTTCCTCTTATCAAATTATCGGATTGTTCCTGTCGTGCTACGCCTGCAGAAACATGGGCCAACTCTCCCTTTGCTTAGCCTGAAACTTAACGAGGTGTGACGTTAAGAGAAGATCCGAATGGCGATCTTCAGACGGTTTCACTGCCTCATCTAACAAGTGCCTGGACTGTTAGAGCTGGGTTGTTTTTGATAGATGGCCGAGTCGCTTTGGAGACGCTTCATGTGGCCTGCAAGATGGAAGCTGCCCCTCATTCGCCCAAGCTTGCAAATTCACCCCACCTTAATCGATAACGTATCTTATCTCCACTTGCTTATCGGCAATTTTTTTTCCGTCACTTTTCTTGGGTCGCCTTTTTTTCTGCTTGTCTGCGACAGCCTCAATTCCTCTGTGAGCCGCCTGATCACGAATGTCTACCACTCTTCGCGATTACTCGTGTTAGACAAGACTTTGCAGGCGGCTGATAATTGCGATTGATTCGCTTCCACTCCATCCCTGAGATTATTCCACTCAGCGGCCGAAGTGAGCGTCGCAAACGCCGAAACATACAAAAGTCTTGAATCCGACTTCACCGATTCACCATGGCGCCCTCAGCCACCAACACCGAATGGGACCATGAGTACCACACTCTCCGCCGAGAGAACCTCTTCCGAAACCCTCCCAAGGACCATACTGCGTATCCCGCCCTTCAATTAGCCATCGATCCCCATATTGAGTCCTTCAATGGTCTCTTCCGCGACGATGGCAAGCCTGGCTTGCTGTCGCATGGTCTAGCTGACATTGGCGCCAAGACCTTTCTTGACGGTAATGAGCGGGCTGGACCTGAAGGCAAGAACCGCCTGACCATCCGATACAAGGATGTCTTTCTCCAGAAACCCCAGGTTCCGCCTTCTAACAAGATGGCCCGGAACCGACAAATCTTTCCCGCTGAGTGCAGAGAGCGTCACGTAACATATCGAGGAAGGCTCTCAGCTACCCTTGAATACCGCATCAATGGCGGTGATCCGGTTGAATTTGTCCGCGAGTTTGGCCAGGTGCCTGTCATGATCAAGGTTTGATTGCCCGGTCTTGCGCCCCAAGACCACCTTTGCTAATGGTTTATCAGTCGAACCGATGCCATCTTGAGCACAACTCGCCTGCGCTTCTTGTTGAGCGAAAAGAGGAATCCGAGGAGCTGGGTGGCTACTTTATCGTCAACGGTATCGAAAAGATCATTCGAATGCTGCAAATGAATAAGAGAAACTTCCCTATGGCCATCAACCGACCCAGTTTCCAGAACCGTGGCCCCGGCTACACCCCTTACGGTATCATTCTCCGCGCAGTTCGACCCGACGAGACGTCCCAGACCAACGTTCTCCACTATCTCAACGATGGAAACATGACTTTCCGTTTCTCATGGCGCAAGAACGAGTATCTCATTCCGGTCATGATGATCCTCAAGGCGCTAGTCGAGACCAACGACCGCGAGATCTTTGAGGGTCTGGTTGGCCCTACTGGATCAAAATCGACCGAGAACACCTTCCTTACGGACCGAATCGAGTTGCTTTTGCGGACGTACAAGTCCTACAACCTTTACAGCAAGTCGGAGACGAGGGCGTACCTGGGTGAAAAGTTCCGAGTTGTGCTTGGAGTTCCTGACACCATGTCCAACCTCGACGTTGGTACCGAATTCCTCCGAAGAATTGTCCTGGTCCATCTCGGAAACGTCGACGTGACGGAGGAGCAGGACAATGAGAAGTTCAAGCTGCTTCTCTTCATGATGCGCAAGCTCTATGCGCTCGTCGCTGGCGAGTGCGCTGTCGACAACCCCGATGCTGTTCAGAACCAGGAGATTCTGCTGGGAGGTTTCTTGTATGGGCAAATCCTCAAGGAGCGTCTCGATGAGTTCCTCAGCGTTAACGTCCGCGCATCCCTGCGAGATTACCTCCGTAGGAACCCAACTATTCCCTTCACTTCTGAAGATTTCCGCAAGGATTTCCCAAATAACATTTTCCGGAAGGCTAATGAGAACCTCGGAAATGCCCTGGAGTATTTCCTGTCCACGGGTAACATGCAGAGTCCATCTGGACTCGATCTTCAGCAGACTGCGGGTTTCACCGTTGTGGCCGAGAAGCTCAACTTTTTGCGTTTCATCAGTCACTTCCGCATGGTGCATCGAGGTGCATTCTTTGCCCAGCTCAAGACAACTGCTGTGCGAAAGCTGCTCCCTGAATCATGGGGCTTCATGTGCCCTGTCCACACGCCTGATGGTGCGCCATGTGGTCTTCTGAACCATCTTGCGCACAAGTGCAAGATTATGACTGATTCGGTCGACGTCTCCCATCTCGCGGCTCTTGCTGCCGAGCTTGGAATCGTTGACGTTTCGTCAGCCTCGACCGAGGAGAATGTCGTGGTCATGCTCGACGGCAAGATTCTTGGTTTCTGCACTCCCAAGGAGTCGGTCAGAATCGCGGACTGTTTCCGGTACTGGAAGGTTGAGGGCACACACGGCGTGCCTCTGCAACTAGAGATTGGTTACGTTCCTCCGTCTCGGGGCGGCTCCTATCCCGGCATTTACATGACGTCCACGCCTGCGAGAATGGTGCGGCCCGTCAAGTACCTCCCTCTCCAGAAGGAAGATTGGGTTGGTCCCTACGAGCAGCCTTACATGTCTATCGCCGTGGTGCCGCAGGAGGTCGAGTCTGGAAAGTCTACGCACGTCGAGTTTGATCCCACCAACATGCTGTCGATTCTCGCCAACATGACCCCCTTCTCCGACTTCAACCAGTCGCCTCGAAACATGTATCAGTGTCAGATGGGTAAGCAAACCATGGGAACTCCCAGCACTAATCTTCGCTACCGAACCGACAACAAGTCATACCGCATACAAACTGGACAAACACCCGTCGTGCGAGCGCCTCTTCACAACACATATGGCTTTGACAACTTCCCCAACGGCATGAACGCGGTCGTCGCCGTCATCTCGTATACTGGATACGACATGGACGACGCCATGATTCTCAACAAGAGCGCCCATGAGCGCGGCTTTGGACATGGTACCATCTACAAGACCAAGAAGATCTCGCTCAAGGATGACTCGCGGACAAAGGCCACCAAGAGTGTTACCAAGGCTTTTGGCTTCGCACCTCACAGCTACGTGAGCGCGTCATACCAGGGAATGCTGGATGACGACGGCCTGCCTCACGTGGGCCGCATGATCCAGGAGGGAGATGTAATCTGCGCGTGGCACACGGTGACGCCCGACTACAATGGCAAGCTGGTGAACCTGGATGGCATCACTCACTACGAAAAGTACAAGGATTCCGAGACGGGCTTTGTCGAAGAGGTCCGCCTGATCGGAGCCGAAACCGGCAACGAGCCTCTGCAGACCATCTCTGTCAAGTTCCGTGTTCCCCGATCCCCCATCATCGGTGACAAGTTCTCGTCCAGACACGGACAGAAGGGTGTCGCCTCGCAAAAGTGGCCAACGGTGGATCTGCCCTTCTCGGAGACCGGCATCCAACCGGACATTATCATTAACCCCCACGCTTTCCCTTCCCGTATGACGATAGGCATGTTTGTGGAATCGCTCGCCGGCAAGGCTGGCGCGCTGCATGGCCTTGCGCAAGACTCGACACCGTTCAAGTTTGACGAGGAGAACACTGCGGCGGACTATTTTGGCCACCAGCTGATGAAGGCCGGGTACAACTACCACGGCAATGAGCCCATGTACTCGGGCATTACGGGAGAGGAGCTCGCAGCTGACATCTACATCGGAGTTGTCTACTACCAGCGTCTGCGACACATGGTCAACGATAAGTACCAGGTGCGAACCACTGGTCCAGTGGTGCCGACAACAGGCCAGCCCATCAAGGGCCGAAAGAGGGGTGGTGGTATCCGTGTGGGAGAAATGGAGCGTGATGCGCTGTTGGCTCATGGAACGGCCTTTTTGCTCCAGGATCGTCTCCTAAACTGTTCGGATTATTCCAGGTCGTGGATCTGCCGCCGCTGCGGTTCGTTCCTCTCCGTGCAGCCCACCGTGTCGCAGTTTGCGCCGGGCAAGAAGAAGTCGGCCAGCATCGTGCGATGCCGCAACTGCGCCGTCAAGCTGGACGACGCCGAGGGCATCGACCTCACCGAGATCCAGGGCGAGATCTGGGAGGACGGCCAGGGCAGCTCTTGGGTGGGTGGCGATCACACGACGCAGGTTGTCGTCCCCGGCGCTCTGAAGTACCTCGACGTCGAGCTGGCAGCCATGGGCATCAAGCTCAAGTACCGCGTGGACCGCACCGACGAGCCTCGCAAGGGGCCCATGAGGCCCATGTCGTTGGACGGAGTTCGGGTTGGAAAATAGATGTGTATGTTTTTTATGCTAATTTGATCATTTTATTGGGGAGCTACCTATTCCATACATTTGCCTCCAAGGGGGATGATAGAAGGGGGAGTGTTTTACGACTGTACAGCATGGCATGTCAATACCACGATTGTTTACCAAACTGGAGGCCTCGCTGCCTTCCTTGTGATGATTCAGTGCGAGTCTACAGTGCCCGTTGAAGATGGCTCAGGGGGGCATCAAAGCGGCCAAGAGATGGCGGTCATTGATACGCTCAGCGAACATGTTTCATGTCTACCAGTTACTCAACACGCGTCTCATCCCCAAACAAGAACCGGCGAGTCATCAAAAATGACGCTTTGCTGCCACCCAGTCTGACTGTCCCGTGCCATGTTGAGCAGGGGACAGCATAGAACAACGGAACCGAAGACCGAGCATAATCCACGGCTCGGTCGGCCCCGAGCAAACGGGGCGCATAGGAAAACGTGGAAGCCAAAGAAGGGGGAGGGGGAGGGGGGGCAGGT
>JAANQP010000240.1:0-16979 GCA_011320165.1 Fusarium protoensiforme
GGTGGGTGGTTGCCCCAATATCTGGTTGGGTATGCCAGAAGCCGCGAGTGACAGGTGAAGGGAAGGATCGGAAGGAGGGAGACGAGGTGAGTGGAAGAGGAGAGAAATATCGGGGCGATGCGGTGCACCTTGATGCTTCACCAGCTCTATGGTCCTTGGCTGGGGGGGGCGGGCGTTGCGTTGCCGTCTGTCTGCCAGTGCCGCCAGCTGGCTGCCGGATGTGACCACATGATGCTGCCGGCTCTCTGGCACTTTTTTTCTACCTATCCACGCCTGCTCTCTACGGGGCAAACGCGGATAAGGGAGTTTCACAATGTACGATGCATCCAAGATCGTCATTCATTCAATGCTTTGATCTATGTGTGTGAGGAAGCATTGCTTGGTCAGAGTCATCAAAGGCCGAGTCACTCGCGCCAACTCTCCCCGCCAGTGAAACTCAGGGCGCGATTTGTTTGCTACGTTTCTGTCCATGGTTTCATTCAAGCTTGTCGATACTCGTCACGGTTCTTTGACTAGCTACCGACAAGCAAGTGGCGAGATAGGGGGGGGCTTGCATCTCCGCAACTTGTGCGACTAGGGAACGGAGCTTGTTCAGTTCGGCCATTGGCTAAGCGAGGGATAAAGAAGAAGACATAGGCCTTTCAAATACATAGTAAATATTGATAGGCTTATACATAGCTCTAAGCGGCATTGCTCAAGCTTGAATCTCAACTACGAACTCCCCAACACTCAGCTCGATTCAAACCCCCATGGCACCACGACGCCCATTAGTGACGCAGGAGGCTTCGGTCTTGTTTCCCGTACGTCGTGAGAAGTCGAGGTGCCAGCTCACCCCAGCAATCATGGTGCTGTGTAACCAAATTTCGGTAGAAGCATCGGTGAGCACGACGCCGGACGGAAGAGGGCCTGCCCCGAACCGAATCGACTCGCCTGCCGTTGCCCAAGAGAAAAAGAACAAGGAAAGGCCGGTACCCGATCTTGACGTGCCTATCATCAGTCTCGATTTGATTCGGTCGAACGAGTGCGTACAGGATACTGACTGGCCCTTGTCATGGCCATGCGGCATACTGGGCACATGGCACAAAGTCACGACAACTTCATTCTTCTCCCATTTCGTGGTATCTCTGGTGCGCCGCTACAGCAAACGAGGGGATCGTATGTCCACAGATAGGGCATGAAACATTGTCCTCCATGCTCCAACCCGCCGCCTCCTCATCGCCATCGTCACACTCATCCTCCGATCTCGCAGGCTCCTCGATATTCTCCTCCTGGTCTGGAATTACCTGGAACGGCCTCAGCACTTCATCCTGACGCCTGAACATGGCAGAGATGTCCCTGCCTGCTCCCGTCTTGTCATCCGCCGCACCTGCCACCATGTTCGCCACGCAAATGTTGAGCATCTGCAAGTTCCACCGATGCCCCTTTTCCGGCGAAAGACGCCGGAGAAGCGGTAGCAGAGCCTCCGAAACGAGCCGCTCCGATATGCGGTCAATGTCGTCTTTAACATCAAAGACAAAGCTGGGAAGGGGGGCCGATCTAGAAACCCGTCCAGAGTTGTGGCTCTGGGCTGAGTGTAGCTGTGCCCAGGACCTGGCCGAGAGCCGTAGCGTCTTTGGCCGAGCGATCCATCTCTGAGAGCCTGGAACGTCAGAGTTCTGATCGGGAACCAGCAGATCCACCCTCATTCTCCTGACCAGCGAGCAAGATAGCTTGTGGAGCTCTTCTGTAATCTGCGGGATGGTTTCCAGGCCTTTATAGGTGTCCTCGATACTGATCTGGCTTGGCATGTCGCTAGCCTCCTTGACCTCAGTTGGGTCGACACCGTGAAGCAAACCCCATATTCTAGATCCTACGCCCTTTTCGGCACCAGGTCCCATGAGTAGAGTCTCTATTGTCCCAGGTGAGATGTTAGGATGAAGCCGGACTTGGCCTACGGTCACGGGCACGTCTCTCAATTCTGGCATTTCTGGCATGTCCTCACTCATGTCAGCGCCCACATGACCCCCCAGAACCTCGACCGTCTTGAAGCCCAGACCAGGTATCTTTCTAAGTTTATGGTCATCCAGAAACGTGATAGCCTCGTCCTGGGTCAAGGCCAGCAGCGTCGTCTGGTTCCTGGGCTTATTCTTGCCACCCACGAGCTTGCTGAGCATCTTGTTGGTTGCTATGCCGCAAGTTGACGTAAACCCAAATTTCTCTTCTATTTGGAGACGCAAGAATTGGGCAAGATGCGAGCCCAGCAGGAGGCGCAGGTAAGCGGGACTCTCGGTTTCAAGGTCCTGGGAGGCTGTGCCTTGGACACAGCCCGCGATGCTAGTCAGATCGCACTGAAAGCCCCGCTCTGGATCTTTTTCCGAAAGGCAAAAGAACGAGTTTGCCAGGGATGCCTTGTTGAGGCAAAATAGGTTGTATTCGACGATATCTGTGACATCTGGCGGGCAGTGGTCTTAGTTGAGACTACCTATTTTAAGCAAGCCTGACGGGATAACATACCCATAAAGACCTCATCAAACCCAAGGCGCTCAACCTTGTGATTCCACGAAAAGGTCTTGAAATAGTTGAAGAGAATCTTGCTCGTATCGCGGAATGGCGTGAGATCCTCACCATCCATCAGGACAAGCTCCGGGCACATGCGCTTGGCCTCGGAAACCGACATGAGCTTCTTGAGGCCAAGGGCACGAGCATTGTAGTTGCATGTCGACAAGCAATTCTTCTGCTTGACACCCACGGGTAGCTTCTTGAGTGCCGGGTTCTTGTTCTCAAAGACCTGGGCGTAGAAGCAGTCGTAGTCCTATGGCTGAGGTGTAAGCACGAGCGGCCGACCCGACGGCGGTGATGGATCGGAGGTGAGACGCACGAATTGTAAAATGACTCGGTCGTTGTTCCATCGAGGTCTTTTTTTATTCGGAGTCTCCATGGTTGACCGGGATTCATGGAGTTGAAGAGATGGGGGCCATGCAGACGGGATGGGATGTCTTGAGTGGAAGGTACAGGAGACAGGAAGAGATTGGAGAGGATCCAATAACCAACCTCGCTCTGACCGTCAAACAGAACCTAGTATTGTGTGCTAATGCATTCACATCAGTGCAAACGCTTATAACGAGGACAGACAGAGTTGATTGTAATTGGTGACCTAAGCATCCATCTTTCAATTCACGGTAGGTACCTCCTGTACCCGCTGTTGCCCACTGCAGAGGTGCCTGCCCATTCGGGCCGCTGCAGCTGCCTGTGCCTGAGGCCCCGACCACTCAGCAGCCATGGAGCGTCGTGCAGCTTCATCCCTTACACGGATAGACCTTGATCTTGGCGATGCTCCATCCATCTCTTTACTCAAAACATGATGGGATTTCAATCCAAAACGTGTTCATCTGTATTTCAGCTGGCGGCCATGGCCCCTGCCTGTCACGGATACTATCCTAAAGCCAAGATAGGGCACCGCCCTCAAGCGCGCCAAAACCTCCAACGTCTCAACAAGCGCGCCCAACATGTGTTTCAATCGTGATCGACGAGCTGCAGGATGAACCCGCCAGACGGGTGCGAGATGGCTGCGAGGAAACGACCTCTAATGTCATCTGAGACATGGCCCGGCAAAGACATGGAGCAGCAGGTCTGATGACGACTCTAGCCTCCATGTTGATGCCAGTCATTAGTGCAGCAGGGCAAGACCAGACCGATACGATAGACGCGATGCGATGCGATGCCATGTCTTGCAAAGACCCTCCAGTCACCCTCCTTCCCCGGCTCGCTTCCGAAGTCAATGTCTCAGTCTCGGTCTCGTCCCCGCTCCGATTGACTGACCCTTGCACGAAAAAAACAGCCAAGCACAAACTGCATGTTTCAACCATCCACAGTTGCGCTGTAGCCGCCGACCTGACGCCCAAGATGCACAGAGACGGCTAGTTGGACCCATCTGCTGCAATGTCGCCGGTCTTGCAGTCGAGCAAGACAGACAGACATGCCCACCGCATTTTTGACTTTCCCACCACCCAGTTTTGTTTCTCAAGTCTGCCCTATTGTCGATATCCGCCGGCACTCGCTCGAGGACACGCAGCCACTGTCGCGAAAATACAGATTACGTCCACCAGTCAGCCCTAGGCCATCGGTAATTTTACAAAAAAAGGTCTGGCGTGCTGGAGACATGGGAAAGCCCTGCCGGATCATGGCTTGGAGCATCGTATCAGTAGGCTGAGCAGCGGTTGACCCCACCGTCATCTGCTTGCGAATGCACTGTCAGATCTCCATGCTCATGGCTTACTGAAACTCGTCCGGTTTTGGCTCCAACAATCGAAGGGCAAAATCCGCCACAGAAGAGGCCCAAAGACTTGATCAGACACAGCAGACGACCAGTCACTCTGTCTATCCCCTCAGAGCCAAGCCACCATGTCGCCTAAGGGAGGGGAGGGTTGCAAACCCCTCTTGAATAGACGCCAGTGGGAGTGAAAAGAGCCGACCTGATAGCCGCGTGATTGGACCTGGTTTGGAACTCAACAAGGATGACTCTTCAACCAGGGCGCTTGCGCCTTCAACGCTTCCCACCCTCGAGGCTTCGGCGAGCCAACCAGAGGAGGCGCCAATGCAACACCCCCGTCGCTTTCACCTCGCCCTTGGCAAGCCAGAGGCCCCAGGGCTGAATCCTTCTCAACTCTCGACTTCCGCGTTTAGTTTGTGAGTGAAATATCACACTGCATGCATGGCTAGGGGCGCTTGTCCTGGTGTTGGGGCTGGTCAAGGAGAGAGAGCATGGGCGCCCTGACCCCCTCCCATCTCGTTTCCGCGTCCGCGGCCGGCCCAGTGAGATGGGCGCTTTGATCGATTCGAGCCTGTCCTATATAGACGCAAGGCCCTCGTTTCTCGCTGTTTGCTCGTGTTGTTTCTGCCGTTTTGACATCCCGTTGTTGCTTGTGATCCCTGGCGGTTCCAGTCTCTCGGGTGCAAGTGCTGGTCTGTTGGTTGTATAGTCTCAGCCACTTCTGACAGAATCTGCTCTTTTTATCTCTTGGATGTCTGTCTCGACTTGGCATATACCGACACCGACCTGTTCGTCCTCCGTCACATCCGGCCATGGCTTCTACACAAGCACCATCCAAGAGGCCTCGGCTCTCTCTTCAGATCAAGACATCATGTAGCCCAGTCACAAGGTCGTCGAGGAGCTATGCCGTGGACCCCAAGGACCCAACCGCCTTTAACACGCTTTCCAATGTCTACGTTACCACTATCGAGAGGTCGACGCCAGTTCAGGCTGAGCCCATGACCGCCATCAATACACTCGAGGCATTCAGCCTTACAACGCCCATGGACGCGAAGCATAGAGTTGTCACGCCTTATGTCGCTTCATACCCGGAGACTCCCTCGTCAGAGAATGCCCCCTCACCAAGCCGTCTCGAGATCAACTACCCGAGCACCATGACGGCCACACCTCCTCTATCCGCCGGCCCGGTTGACTCAAACACGTCCAGGCCCTTTAGCTTCTCGGCTGCCGACACTTCAGCAGCAGATGGGCAAGAGACTACCTCACGACCTGAGACACTCACACCTCCTCGGTCACAGAGCCTTGCCGACATGGCTCTGCAGGCTCCATACACGCATCCTCGATCACTTCACAGCATCCTCCGTAACTCGCCTCTTCCTCCGCCTACCGCCATCCCTCCCTTCTCTCCTCGACGACAATCTCTGCGCTTGCAAGAAAAGGCAAACAGGCGAGTCGGATACAGCAAGCCTCTCACTCAGGAGATCGTCACCAACAAATACACCAAGTCCCATATTGACCTTCTCGTCGAAGAGGCATCACCACACTCTCCCCCATGCTTACCCCCCTTGCCCCGTAATGGCGTGGACCTCGCCATGGCCTTCACTCCCAACGAAATCCAGGACGGTGGACAGACACCCGGACCCTTTACGGACACAAAACGCCGGATGGGCATGCTGACCACCGGTACATCGCCTTTACCACAGGGGCCTTTGCCGGCAGGACCAAGGGGCATATTGAAGCGCAAGAGAAAGGAGAAGAAGCGTCGCTGGGTCTGGACCATTGGCCAAGAGGAGGACAACGATGAGACTGTCGGGGGTTCCATCGCCGCCCTCAGAGCGGAAGCCTCAAAGACCAAGACAGCCGAAGAGGTCAAGACTCCTCTCACTGCCATCAAAATCCCGCAGATCACATACTCTACCATGCCAACGCCAAGCATTGAGAGCGCGGATTCCGAAAGCGAGAGCTGTGATCACGATGTGGAGATGTCTGACACGAGCAGCTGTCTCTCGGTGCCAGACGAGTATGATGGTAACATGGATGTGGATCTCAAGACTCCAACTGCTCCCCAGAAGCAGCCTGACAATGTCAACAACAAGAGAGACACCCCGGTGCCGGCTGATTTACTGAACGTTGAGGGAGGCAGAGATGATACACCCATCCCTGCCGAGTTGTTGAACTCGAGTGGAAAGAGAGATACACCCATACCTCCAGACTTGCTCAGCGTTGATGGGAAGAGGGACGATACACCCATCCCTTCAGAGCTTTTGGATGCGGCCATTGCATCAGGCCTTGGACTTGTTCACCAATAAATGAGAGATCTGCAGAAGTCAGTGGAGACGATGTGCATCAGATGGTGGTTAAACACATACACGCATGTTCAGATTACCAACAGTCTCAGGGCGTGTGGTATCTGGCGTTGGTTATTCATATTTTAGGGGTGTTTTGGTTATGACTGTAGATACCTTGGGTGGCGGCGGCGGCGGCGGCGGCGAGCAATCATGGGAAACAAATGAACAATACGATTATATGAAATCATTTCTCCCAGCAATGAACTTGAGCGTGCTGCATCAACAGTGACCATACTTTGCAGGGGCAGAGCAGGCTTGTAACGACCAGCTCGTCCCCTAGTTCACATCGAGGCTACTGTCCACGAGCAAATGAATGAGATATGAATGTCTCGATCGCCATTTACATGACATCAGGCGGATCCATGTCTTGCCAGAAGAGACGAATTCTCGAGGCACTACAAGATGGTTCTTTATCATGCTCAGATCATTTGTATTCATAAATCATGTTCAAGATGTGCGTCCCAATACACTCAAACAACCAGCCCAGCAGGGCCAGCAACCACGCACGCACGTCTACAGCAATCAATATCCCGAGGCTCCCATATCCCATCCCAAAACATGCATTCCCCCAACTCAAAGCTCAGCTCTCAACCGCCAGTGCCTTGGCGCCGATGAGCCTACCGTCGGCGTGCGAGACGACCCAGTACTCGACCCTCGTGGCGTCCCGGACGATCTGGTATACACGCACGTCGTTGCCCTTGGACGCCTCGCGGACCGCCTCGATGACTTCGGTGTACTGGCCGCGAGAGTCCCAGTTGAGCGGGTCGAGGATCTTGATCTCTGCCGAGTCGGGTGAGGAGTGGTTGATGAGCTTGGCAAACTCGGCTAGAAACAAGGTCAGTCTTGGGATTTTTGTGTGCAGTGTCGACAAGAGGGCTTCTCTCTCTCACATTCGGTTGGTAGTCCATTCTTGCCCTCCCACTTGAGCGAGACCTCCTCGAATGGCTCGTCGGCATCCGAGACGTAGACGGCGCTCTTGCACACGTTGCGGATCTCCTTGGGCACCTCGCTCCCCGCATCCTTGGCCTTGAACACAGAAGACTTCTGCTGCGTGGTGGCTTCCGCGCCGGTGTCTTGGTTCGCCTTGTTGAGGAAGGCCATGTAGTCGTCGTCGTTGGACATGCTGAAGGGTCTGGTTCCGCTGAGGGGTCTTGGGTGAGCTCGGTAGATGGTGTTTTGGGGGAGGAACTGAGAGCGAAACTGTGTGCAAAGAGGGAGACGGTTTGTGTGAAGTTTTAAGAGGCGTCGAGGGCAGGTTTTGAGGGACATGAGGGAAGGAATTGGAGGCGTCGCGCGGGAGCTGAGGTAGTGGGACAAGAGGATGATGCATGTACAAGTTTCGGGTGGGGGTGACGTCAGGCGACGACAAAAGGTACGAATAAAGAACTCCACAGGAGACAACGACATCATGCAAATAATGGGTGGACACTACAACTTGTGTACACACACACACACACAACAGTACACTTAAGCAGCTACAAGTCACCATGCAAGGACAGCAGGTTTAACATTGGGAATCTCGTTAGAATTTTTTGAATCCATCCCTCTCTAGCTGGACTCTTTTACGTTCATGCCAGTTAACCTAACCCAGCCCCAAACGCAAGGCGAACGAACCAACCCTCGACACCGTGCAATGGTCAAGACACAAAAGGAAACGAGCGACCGCTTTAGGCGGAGGCAAGATCCTTCTTGAGGGTACCCTGGTACTGCTTCTTCTCCGCAGGGGTCTGGAAAGCACCGTGTCCGAACTCGGACGAGGTGTCGATCCACTTGAGGCTGACCTTCTCCAGAGCCCTCCGCGAGGTCTGGGGGAACATGGTCTTTCGGAGGGTCATGACACGCTTCTTGACACCAGGGATGGAACCCTTGAGCATGACAAAGTCGTTGTTGACATTGCCATAGCGGACGAAACCACCCAGACTGAAGACTTGTTAGCTTGCATTCCTTACACATCAAGAACTGAACAACATACGGAGTGATCGTCTTCTTGGTAACGTCGATCTCGGTGGCGGCGTTGTCCTCGGCATCGCCCTTGCCAATGCGGTAGATCTTGTGGTTGACCGAGGTTCGGTGGTGGTAACCCATCTGACCAGCACGGGCAACAGTCCACTGGACGTGCGAAGGATGCCAAGCACCGATACAAGCAACCTTTCGGAGACCCTTGTGAGTCTTGCGAGGAAGCTTCTTGGTGCCCCATCGGGCGGTGACACCGTTGAAGCCGTGACCCTTGGTGACGGCAATGACATCAATCATCTCATCCTGCTCAAAGATGGAAGAGATGTCCACGGGCTTCTCGAAGAGCTCCTGGCCGAAGGCGACCTTGTCGGCAACGGAGCCACCGTTGACCTGGATCTCCATGAGGTGGGCCTTCTTCTGCTTGAGGGGGGTCTTTCGGATCTGGGTGTGGGCGAGGACACGGACGACGGTGCAGTACTTCTTGATGCGCTCGAGCTCGCGGGTGATGGAAGCACCGTTGTTCTCGGAGTGCTTCTTGGCGTACTTGGTGAAGGCCTTCTTCTTGCTCTTGTACCAGTTCTTGTAGAAGCGGCGCTTGACCTCGTCGCTCAGATGCTCGGCCCACACGGTGGTGAGTGATCGGAGGCCGCGGGGAGTCTCGATGTAGCCCACAAGACCAACAACGATCATCTAAAAGATGTTAGCCATAGGCACATAGCCAAGCGGGCTGCATTGTTCGTACAGGTGGGGTATCCACGATGGTAACCGCCTCAACAATCTCCTTCTTGTTGGCCTTCGCGCCGGGTCGGTCGAGGTCGCGGACGATGGTGGTCATACCGGCCTTGTAGCCCATGGCGGCGGTCAGGTGGACGGGCTTCTTGGGGTCATCCTTGGGGAAGCTGTTGCGCCAATGCGTTAGCCACTGCATTGCTGCTTGGGATCCTCGAGGGCATCGCCAAAGATGGAAGGAAAAAATATTCAGGAATACTCACGACTTGACCTTTCCACGGTGGCGGGCAGCGCGCTTCCGAGGCAGGTAAGCCAGGGAGCCGTGGCGGGGAGCCTCAAACTTGCGGTGCTGTTACTCTATTGTCAGTCTCTGTCCACGATGCCATTGTCGTCGTCGTCCAACTCACACTCATCTTGGGCGGGCTGTGTGGGTTGAGGGGGTTAGTAGGAACCTGAGTTGACGAAGCCTGCGTGAAGAGAAAAGGCAAGAGGGTTCAAATAAAAAGTGTGGGCGAAATTTTAAGCGAGCCGCCTGGAAAAAACAGTGGGTGGTCCGTGCGCCACTGGGCTTTCTGACCTGAGCCCCACAAATCCTTCACCGAGAGGTCACCGAGAAACCACTCAGAAAGGACAGAGACGAGCTGGGCGACAATGGCACTAGAATACCAAAGATAGGTATAATTCGAGGCTCTCATTCTCACAAATTGTATGCATCACTTTTTCACATGTCCTAATCCCCAAGGTCAATGATACAGTTTAACCAGCCGAGCCTCTTATTTCCCACCGAAAAGGTCTCGCTCTCACCGAGCTGATAACCTAACCCTGATCAGGAACGGAAAGTCACGTGAGCATTCTCCTCTGACCTTCAAGTTCTATACCGAGTGAGTACATATGGGATCATGACTTTTCTCAGGACGGGCTCAACTTAGGTACGATTTTTTAAATTGAATAGTTACTATGGAACCACCAACCAACAAGGAGATTGATATGTGTAATGATGTTGTTCGCCAGTGAAATGTAACCAAAAAAAGACCGTGAAACCCCGGTTTTGATAGTTCTGTCCATGGCCTCCTCGCTTTGCCCACACAAATGAAACCGCGCCCCCAGAAGAAAGTGGTGGTATACATGAAAAATGACAGAACTAATTGACTGTGAAAGGACTCTTCAACTCGTAACTCGGGCAAAATCAAAGCTACCAATCAATCATTCAACTTTTGGGGCGGGCCCCGACACACCGTTGACATTGGCGTTAGCCGGCGTTGATGTCTTAACATCCCCGGCAGCTGAGCCGGGACCGGAGCCGTTGGTAACGATACCAGTCTTCTTCTCATCCTCGCCACTGTCATCGTAGTTCTCGTCAACTTCCATTTTCCTTGCCGCCCTCTCGGGCTCAGAGGCAGGGGGAGCTGCACGAGCTGGGGGAGCATGCTCAAGGCTTGGTGGACGCTCCTCCTTAGGGACAGGTCCAGTTTGAGACTTCTCGTGCACAACTCCAGACATGGGGCTGTGGCCCTGCTGCATCGGTGGAAGATGGTTCGGGCCCGATGCGTGGCTTGGGGGGTGATGGGCAGCATCAGAGGGATGATAGTTGTCGGTAGGATGACGAGAGGATTCCTCTGGCCGTCGTGGCTCCTCTGCTCGGCGAGGCTCATCCGGTCGGCGCTGGTCCTCGACACGTCGCGCCTCCGACGAATTGCGGCGATAGGCATCACGGGGAGGAGTGGAGAGTCTTCGGTGTCGCATATCATCCAGGCGAACCCGGTTCTCCTCGTTGGCCTGCTTTTTAGCGGCAGATTCCTCTTCCCATTCACGCATACGCTTGGGTCCCACTGAGGGAGGCCGCTCATCCATTCGCTGCATGGCAGCTTCAGCCACGGCAGGAGGGGGTGGCCCAGGTGGTCCCGGGGGTCCGGGTGGTCCATTCTCAGGAGGTCCTTGGCCAGACATCTCGGGATGAGGAGGATACAGCGGTGGGGCCTGGTGCTGAGGGTACGCTGACTTGGGCGAGGGCATGCGGTTGTCATGAACAGGGCGCACATCAGGACGGGGACTGTTAGTTGGGCGGAAAGGGGCCATGCCGTTCGGGCCATTTGGACCGTTGACATTGCTGGACGGGGGAGCCGATGCCGAAGGTGTCGCTCCACCCCAGTTGGGGTTGGCAACTCGGCGCTCAGAGGCCGGGGCCGGTGCTTGAGACTGCGGGGGAGCGGGGTGAGGTCCCTGAGAGTACTGATGGCTTGGAGGAGGAGGAGGAGGGGTTTGACCACGACGAGGCCCGTTCCGGGTCGGGTCGTTGTACGGCTGGCGCATCTGCTGCTCTTGCTGGGGGCTGGGCTGGCGTTGCAGAGGAGGAGCAGGGCCTCCACGGAAAGGCTCTCCACGAGCCTCGTAGGGGTTGGGGGGTTGAGGTGGAGGGTTAATATTGGAGAGCCTGCCTACCCAGGGGTCTCCGGGGTTCGGAGTGATGGGGGGAGGACCAGAAGCTGGGGCCTGCTGAGCAGAGCCCCCCCACTGAGGTCCGGCAGGACCTGCGGCTTGATAAGCCTGGGGGTGGACATCGGCCGGCTGAGGAGCAGAGGGAGGCGGGCCACCGTTGGTACCACCAGAGCGGAGAAGCTGGAGGCGAGCCTTGATGTGAGGGTTACCAGGGTCAAGCTCTGCAGCACGCTGGTATGCGTCCAGAGCATCGGTGATCTGGTTGTTGCAGCTCTCGTACTACGCCTGTGTTAGTCTGCGGCTCATCAAGGATAGAAAGGTGAAGCATACCAGAGTGCCAAGGTCATACCAAACCTCAGAGATGTAAGGATTCAAGCGAATAGCTCGAGAGTAAGCGTCCAGTGCATCTCTATACTGGTTGATCTGGTAATAGAGCACACCAATCGAGCACCAGAAGGTGGGGTTCTTTCCATCCCGATAGACAGCTTGTTGGTATGCCTCATACGCTTTGGGATACTTCTGCTGCGACATGTAGCATCGGCCAAGCAGGTACCAACTCTGAGCATCTTGGTTGTCTGTATTATGTCAGCGTCCATTCGCGGAATCGTCATGGCATTAAGATGATCATACCTGCGTTAACCGACTTCTCAAGATACTGAATTGCGCGATCCTGGCTCTCGTACGTGTTGCTCTGCTGGTGATGCAGCCAGCCAAGTTGCTGGAGAACCTTGGCGTGGTTTGGAGAATGGTCCAAAACGCGCTGGTAAGCAGCCTTGGCATTGTCGAACTATGGAATGTCAGTTCCGTCGTTGCGTGTGTGGTTGCAAATATGCACTTACGTCCTTTTGCTGTTCATGCACATGTCCAATCTGGAACCAGATGTCCTCCTGGGTCAGCGGTCCGGGTGGGGAGTTGACGATATACTTGAAGCAATCAAGACTCTGAGAATACTTTGACTGTTGTTTGTATATTATACCCAACCGAAAGTAAATCTCGTTGGCCTTTTCGAAATCAGGTTGAATATGCATGACTTGAGAGAAGGCTTCCTCGGCGTAGTCATAGCTGCCATATCGGTCGTAGAGGATACCGATACCGTACCACAACATGGGGTCCTAGATAATATTTAGCTTCTGGCGCAAAGCGCAAAAGAAGATTGCAGTGAATCATCATACCTTGGGGTCCCTGAGGTGGACCAGGGCCTGCTGATAGGCATCGTATGCTTTCTGAAGATTCTCGGTCATCAGGTAGCAATGACCTGTCGCGCCAGTCAGTTTTGCGCCGTCACACAGGGAGCACACAACAAACCTAGGTTTCCCCATGCCTCGCCGCTATTCTGGTCGATCTGGGTGATGGCACGGAAGAACTCGAGCGCCTTATCGAAGGCCTCGCGCCCTTTGAGTAGCATTCCGATGGCGTTCATGGCAGGAATCGAGTTCGGGTTTGCGGTGAGAGCGCGCTCATATGCATGCATGGCTTCATCGGGGACGCGCAACAATTCGGAAAAACTGCCTGTGTGGATGTGAGCAAGTGTGTCGAGTGGGACGCGACGCGACAACAAACCTATTTGCATCCAGACGAGCTCATTCATGCCCGCGATGCCAGGCGAAGGCGTATAGGGGCCGGGTTGGACACCAGACTGAGGAGGAGGGGGAGGGGGGGGCACCTGGCCCTGATGCTGTTGCATCTGCATCATGGTCGGCGACGCGTGATGGTTCGCCATGTCGTGGGTGGTGATGGCAGCGGTGACGATGCAGCTTGCAAGGGGTAGCAAGCCGACGTGCGACAGCTGGCAGTATTAATACGAAGCCAAATGCTCTGGCTCGGTCGTGAATCAGACTCCTCGCGATGCTGGGGGGAGACGCGCGATGATTGTGATGCCCAACAACTACTGTCAATGCCCCGAAGGGTTATGTGAGTGACAAGGTCAAGTCAAAGCGACAGCGGTATGAGGCGGCGCGGTTATGTGTGTGAACAGGTGCGAAAGGTTAAGGGAAAAAAACAACCACCAATGGAGACGCAAGTGGCTACAAGAAGGAAGTCAAAGTCAAGTACGATGGACCGTAGACCATCCCAGGGCGCTGGCGGAGAAGAATGAAAGGTCACCGATGAAGCCGTTCGCAGGCGACGGAATGGGTGGGAGAGGAAGAAAGTGAGGAGTTGGGAAGAGGCACAGGATGGTGGAGGAAGGACCTGCGCTGGCCTCGCAAACTCCCCTAACCCATGAATGAAAAGGAAGGAACGGGCAAATTTAGACGCACGCCGGCGTGAGGGGCCCAGGCAAGAAGCCCCACCCAGGATAACCCATGATTTTACTTTATTTACGGCCCTTGGGCATGCCCCTCCTGGGAGTGCCACACTGGACCCGTCAACAGAACCATGCGGAGATACGTACTGGGGCAACCTTGGAGCTCTCGCACGCGCCCACCCACACACACCCTCCCCGTCCTCTCAACGCACGCTCTCACACAGAGTTCCAGCCCGCAAGCTAAGGTCGCTCACATCCCGATGCCCTCCCCAGAAGGATGGCCTAGCGGGACCGGCCTTGGCCCAGCTGTACCCGCAAATTATCCTGGTGGCAGCGCCAGAGCCAGCGCCAGGTGCAGCGGCCGAGAGTGGTGGCGGCGGGTTCCCAAGTACCTCCGTACCTCGCAGGTATGAGATAATGTGAGCAGCCCTCGGGTCCTGTTTCGCCTGCGACGGGTCAGTGGCGCGTTCGGCACCTGGGGGCCCCTAGGCCCATCGCTGAGGCTCCAGGGCGGACACTGAAGGCGGCTGACACACAGACAGACACACACAACTCTCCATCACAAGAGACATTGTGAGGACTCGAGGAGTCTGCAGCGGAGTGATCGACGGGTAAGCCGCCGTGACAATCTCGGACCTGCTCAGGCAGCTCGCTGCCTTTCCTTTCTATCCCTTTGCACTTTCAAGACAGATAGATATCCGACGCTTCTCCATGAGATCCCCATCCAGCCTTGGCCAAACAAAGAAACGTCCAGCGGCTGGCTAAATGAATGAGTCGTTGATCCATCCATTTTGGGGAGATCTCCGCTCGTCAGGGGACGACGCTGACGATTGAGAAAATTCGGGCATTTTATGGGGTCAGACGAGACTAGCATCGATGCTGGTATCTATTAACATCCAACGTCCAATGCGGCGGCGTACATATGCTTTCCCGCAGATGCGGTGGTGAAGCGAGTGGAAGGCTGTCGGGTTTATGAAGGCATAAAGTCGCGCATCGATTCCCTGGTCGCCCTGTGGTGTTCATCTCTCGGTGCCAAGCGAAACAGCACCGCTGGGCGATTAAACCCGGCCAAGACGCACGTCCAAGCTCTGCGTGGCGCATCCATCTGAATATGCCAAGAACCCTTGGAGACAGGTACGTACCGCTGCCCTGTCAAAGTCAGGCAGGACAGGGAGGCGAGACAACGGCAGAGGTAGAGAGCAACAAGGACGCTTTATCTGTGCGCTTTGGCAGGGAGAGGCACTGCTGTGCTGCGTATCTTGTCGCAGATAGCGTGGCGCAACAAGATGTTGTTCATCGTTTGATCAGACCAACTCTCTTGCATCCTCTGTAGCCTGATCTGACCGAATGCACATTCAGACAGACTTTCAAAGTTGCAGCGACATATCCATAGTTGACATACAACCAAGATTGGGGCGAGCATGAGCACAAGCTTCCAGAAAGCACCATGAGGGGCGATGATGATTATAGCGGTAACGGACAAACAAACGAGCCGTGCGACCATCAACGACGATGAAGATGGGGATGCTGGTGGACTGGATGGAGCACGCTTTGGGGAGGCTGGATGGCAGTGAATGGCCACAGCCGGATCGAGGCGGTGGTGGCTTTGGGCGCGCAGGAAGGGGAATGGCTAATCTTTTCACCGCTTCCCGGGGTCGCCGCTAAGCTGTTCCGGAAGTCACCCACGTGTTTCGGGCCATCTCTCGTAAGCCGTTCGGAGCATGGCCTCGGCTTGTTTTGGTTTTGGAGGGCTGGGGGAGAATGAGATTGACCAGGGAAACAAACGAGCGGGAGTAAAAAGGGGGTTCTCGGGCCCAAGGTAGCGCCATGGCCCTGTCAAGTGACAATGACGAAGATGCTACAACGTACGAGCAGGACCCATGCCTCGATATATTCACCAAGGACAGCACGTCCCCGTTGAATGCGGATGCCTCCCAGGGAAAAAGTACTTAATAAGTACATAGCCGCACAGCTTGCGTCGCATAGTTATCAAGCAAACGAGGAGAGACGTGTTGTGCGAGGAGATCGTCACTCGGCGATGTCGACAACTTATCGACCACTTATCGCACAAATGTCAACCTGCACAAAAGGCCTCGAATATGGAGTCGAAGCCTGTAGTTCGATTCGGGAATTCGAGAAAAGCCACAATAAATCTCAACCGCAAGCGCGCATCGTTCTGGGGTCAGAAGAGATTGGATCGCATTCACAAGAGCCGCGTCGTAATGAGCGGAGCCGTGGAGATTCACAGCGCGACATGACGGGATCCGCCAGAATCGCAAGAAAAAGGAATGATAAGGTGATCAGTGGACAAGTAATGATTCAGCCGCAATTCGGCGCGCATGTTTCGCTGGCAGCAGTGTTTTTACCAGCAATGGCGAACACTGGCTGTCAAAGGGCGGACAAGCTTTGCACTCCAGGTGCGATGCCGTCAGTCGGTTGAGGTGAGGCGCCGCGGCGGCAGTGCGCTTGTTGCATGAAGCAAAGCTTAACGACAAGGCAATTGCATCGTATCGTAACTGCCCCAACTTTAATCTCAGGTCGTGGATGAGATATTGATGCAAAGTATCGACGGGCATGGCTCAACTTAGCAGAAATGCACCCTGTGTATGCCCAAACGCTAGCAACGCCTGGATGAACCAACCGCAGCAACGTCTCGCGAGCCTCGAAGTCGGCGTCGCGACCACGACTGCAGCCGCCGGGAAGCTAATAAGGGAGCCAGGGCTGCAACGAGCCCCATGGATCAAGGGCAAACCGGGCCACAGGGGACCAAGGGGGACAAGGGGTGCAAGGGCGAAAAATGGACAAAGGTGTGGTGTGCGAGGCCGATTCGTGTGCACGGGTGGATGGGTGCCGGATGGGTGGATACCAGGGTTGGTCACGGGCGGAGGTGAGGCTCGTTGCTCGCTGATGGGGATGGGTAGCCACGGCAGCAATCAGAGGTGAGAGGCGGACAGGCAGACAGGATGAAGGTGACGATGCGATGCGATGGATGGAGATGGGCGGGAGGTGACAAAGT
>JAANQP010000241.1:0-35405 GCA_011320165.1 Fusarium protoensiforme
GGGGGGGGGGGGGGAGGAACTGTGCCGCGACAACCAACCTTGAGGTTGTGCTGGGAGTCTGCGACGTCCAAGGCGAGGCCGCCAAAGGCAAGACAAGACGAGCCGGTATTAAATAGGTATTAACCATCTATTCTGTGGGTGATGAAGACTCAAATCCAAACCCAAACAAACTCCAGCACATCTCTACATCATCCATCATCAACCAACAGCCATCATTCCACCTCATCAACTACCTACACAATGGACTACACCGGATCTTCAGGATTTCCCTACGATAGCAACATGTTCCCGACCCCATTTCCTTCTGCGTCTTATTCCGACTTTAATACCCCTCAAGATCAAAGCGGCCAGCCGCAATTCTCGTTCACCACTCTAACCTTGCCAAAGCCAAGCACCGACCCCTTGCTGGCCGCCATGCAGCCTGCGACTCCTAGGCCCGCCCCCGAAATAGACATGGCGACCAAGTACCCCATGGGCACCAAGTATAATTATGGCACGTCTTTCACGAACCCCGACGGTCGGAATGACAACTGCGTCGCAACCTCTCTCGCTCGTATGGAGGGCTACGAGAACGCCGACCAGTTCCAGAAGGACACGATGGGGTGGCGCCTCGGCGACCCTGGAGTCGGAGAAAAAGGGTGCATGCCTCTTGGAGATGTGGACATCTTCCGAAGCAAGACGGGACGGCATTTCAAAAAGGAGACGTTCACTCCCACGACCACCAGTTCTGCCTTTGAGAATATGAACGCCTCGTTCAAGCCCGTCAGCTCCGAGTCTTTGCTGGACTACTACCAGCCAGGAGCTGTGGGCCACGCTGTCAACATGTACCACGACCTCGAGAAAGGGACTTCGACCATCGAGGACTTTCAGCGGAGCAACTTTGGTGAGCGGATGGAGCAGCATGTGCAGCATGCAACCAAGATCGACATTTGGTCTCCCTTGCCGGAAACGACGGATGAGCAACTCGAGCTGGCGAGACAAAGGAAGAGCAGAAAAGACCAGCTCTGTCGCGAGGGCAAGCAGAGTGTTGGTGAATGGAGAGCTGAGAACAGTGACGCTTTGCCGGGGTTTGAGCCGTTAGTTCATGATCTGCACAGGAGACGCGGGGGGCGGCGATTTTAGGAGGTGAAGAGGCTTGAGAGGTTTGAGTAATTGATTAGACAACATCATTATGATAGGCCTGATTACCGTAGCATATCGCATTCGGCCCTTTTCTATAATGCCTCTTTATGTGAAGAACTGTCTCCCTAACTCTTACGACTGGTCGTCTCTCCATCACGATACAAGTCATCAAAAGACATTTACATGGGGTTTCTACTTTGCGATCTGCTAGAATTACTCCAACTTTCCCGTAAAGGACCGCACTAGGTTGCGCGTCTTCGTTTGGATATCTCCCCGGGACCACAGAACCTCGAAGGACCACCACCAGTCTACAGTCTGTTCAACGTCCACTCATAACTCAACAACAGAGCATCTACGTCAGTCACTACTGTTGATCCCTTCCACAAACAGACAAACACGAGTCAGGGCCATCCATGCTCCCGCAACAGCAGTGGAGCAGACCAGGATCATCAAGTCCGCCATGACCAGCGGATAACGATGGCCATAGCTGGGGTGCCATATTGATTGCGGGGAACCATGAAGTCTTTATCCGAGACCTGTGATCATAGGACCATCTCGCACATCTGGTCCCTCCTCCGCTCAAATTGCCTCGGAAGTGTTTGCGGGGTGTGCGTGATGTTGCATTCCATGCCGATCCCGGCGTCTATTGAAGTTGCTGGTTGGTCTATGACTCGACTTCTCCTCTGCCGATGGCATGTTTCCGTCAGGTAAGCGGATACGCCCTGATGATCTTGTGTTCGGATAGCTATATCTAGGTAGCACAACCCCCCATTAATGTGAGCTGGTCTATTCTCATTCTTGACTGTCTCAACTGTCTACATCTTATTGAATCATGGACGCCAAAGCATCTGTCGAGTTGGAAGAGGCCCAGAGTGCTGGCGCCATCAAATCCCCTGCCAATCACGAAACTAGCATCGAGGTTTGGACCGAGTGGTTTAATAACCAGAGCACAGAGTGGCAGAATGAGCTTGACAAAAGAATGCTTCGAAAGGTTGACTCACGTCTCATGCCCACTCTCGTCATCATGTATCTGCTCAACTTTCTCGATCGCTCCAACCTTGCCCAGGCTCGCCAGGGTACCCTAGAGGTTGACCTCGAAATGTCTGGCACCGACTTCAACTTGGCTACATCCATCTTCTTCGTCGGTTATCTGCTGATGCAGCTGCCGTCCAACTTGCTGTTAACTCGCGTACGGCCTTCTCTTTATCTCAGCGCCTCGTGCTGCCTATGGGGAGTCGTGTCGACTTGCAACTCAGCTGCACACTCTTTCACCCACCTTGTGGTTATTCGGTTCTTCCTTGGTTTTGTGGAAGCTCCATTCTTCCCCGGCGCCATCTTTCTTATGAGCTCTTGGTACACCCGCGCTGAACTTGTTCGCCGCGTGGCCTGGCTCTATGCAGGAAACGCCTTGGCGAATATGTTTGGCGGCCTGCTAGGCGCGGCCATTCTTGGTGGGCTTGAGGGGGCTAAGGGAATCGAAGGATGGAGGTGGTTATTCATCATCGTATGTCATCTTCCCTCCAACTCATGGTGGATTTCTACTCACACGATTGGAATCCATTAGGAGGGTGTGGCAGCCATCGCTTTCGCCATGCTTGCCGCCTTCATTCTTCCCGACTATCCTCACACCACGAAATGGCTGACGCAAGAGGAACGTGCTTTTGCTGCCTGGAGACTCACACAGGACATCAGCGAGGCTGATACTTATGGAGAGCAAACCGTCTGGGACGGTGTCAAGATGGCCGTCCGTGACTACCGCGTATACGTCTTCCTCCTCATCCAGCACGTTAGTTTGCTCTCGCAAACTTTCCAGTACTTCTTCCCCACCATTGTTGGCACGCTTGGTTATGGCCGTATCGTCACACTTTGGCTTACGGCTCCGGCTTGGGTATGTGTTCTGTTTCCTTTATCCATCCGATATTATCACGTTTGTTTGTTTATTTGTTAACGATCGAACAGTTTGCCACATTTCTCCTATCCATCTGCGTAACCTTGAGCTCGGCAAAGACAAACGATAGATCTTTGCACATTGTTTGTCTCATGCTGTTGGCAGCTGCCGGAAACGCGATTGCTGCTGGGACCACTGTTGTCGGGGCACGCTTCTTTGCAATGTTCCTCATGCCAATGGGCGCTGTGTCTTCCTGTAAGCTACCTTATCCAACCTCGCCTCGTCCATTCACTAATCTTCCCACAGACCAAATCATTGTATCATGGGTAGCAAATTCCTTCCCTCGTCCACTCGTCAAACGCTCAGCCGCAATTGCCATCTGTAATATGATTGGCAATACCGCAACCATCTATGGATCGTACCTTTATCCCAGCAGCGACAGTCCCCAATATCGACCTGGAGGTAGCGCCAACGCTGCTGTTTGTGTTGTTGTTGCTCTACTTGCCCTTTTGTTACGTTATATCCACAAATGGGAAAACAAGAAGCTAGAGAGAGCTGAAGTGGGACAGCATCAGGTGGCAGAGGGAGGTGGTAAAGCAACTACTGGGTCTGGACGTCAGCTTCCGCAGCCGGGGTTCCGATATATCTATTAGGCTAGGTGTCTAAGCAGATACTCCTTGCCAAAAAATGCCATGTTTTACTATCATGACCACCGTTGAATGCTAAAGGCAGAAGCAGGGGGGTATTAGCATTCACTGCCTTCCCCGCCAAGTAGCATGGTCAAGGGGATAAGCTCTTTGGATCACTTCAAACTCATCGCCAGGCACCTCCCTCTCCATACTTCCTCCTCATCTTATCCTTTTTGCCATCTCATCTCTTCCCATATTCAGCACTTGCGAAAAAGATAGCGATGGTGTCCATCACTCCCACCCCACGCCCTAGTGCTCCTTGCAGACTCCTGGCCATGCCGCCGGAAATCCGTCTACACATCTATCAATTCTGTATCCCGCAGAACCTGTGCTTCAACTTTGCGCCATACAAACCTTGTGGGAGGCGCATTAAAATCTTTGGTCCTTCAAAAAGACCCAAGGACAGTATCAAGACGGAAGGGCAAGATATAGGCTCTCGCCAGGATTCGGGAACTACTGCCGTCCCTATTACACGCAAATCAGATGCCTTGGGGACAGGCTACAAGCCCTGCGGGCTCGATGACTACTTCGGCAAATCGCAACTCCATATCCTAGGGCTAGGACCCAGCTTCAGTGCCTTACCCGGTCTCCTTCTCCTTTGCCACCAGATCACCAATGAGGTCAAGCCGATGCTGTACGGGAGCAACACATTCACATTCCATCACTATGACTGCGATCCCGTGATTCCTGCTTTCTGTCTCGAGACAAAGAAGCTGATGCGGAAAATTATCATGGTCCTTCGACCTAAAGGGCTTTACGACGCGCAACCGGAACAGCATTTCTGGGATGGCATGCTAGGAAACCTTCAAGCATTGGGGGTCGTTATCGAAAGGGGGCCCTACTACTTTGACCTATATCTCAACAAGCAAATTCTACCACGATGGGTTAGCCATGTGACAACAATTATCCAGCACCTACGCCAGGGACTCCCCATGACAACCAAGATTATTGTGGATGCGAACGAGAACAAAGAAATCACTCGGATTGTGGAGAAGCAAATGCCAGGTCGCTGCGTCTTTCAGAAGCTACGTGCCGGCGACTCTGTTTTCGTCAGGGAGAAGTTCGCAACGGATCAGTGGTTTCAGTAGGCATGCTCGAGTCTACTGGATGCTAGGGATATCACAGGGAACGATTATGACTGAAAAGACCGTTACAGGTCCCTTTACGACCGATGGACTCCTCACCGTAGCCCTTAGCAGAGACGGTCAAATTGCTGTTGCTGGCAAAGCCCGAATGCAGGGAGTCTTAATAATTAGCTGCGTACTCCAGGTATCAGTTGTTAGCGATGAATAGTATCCTGTCAACAGACATTCATTCTGTAGTTATATGAAATCAAGGGCAGACTCCGCCCCTCAGATTGTCCTACACTTCAACGACGGTCTCAAGCTGATCAGTGATAGCATGCTTTATTGAGCCGTGGTAAAACTTCTCGTATCGGAGCCGAAGAGAGGAATGTGGGAAAATCCGCCTCTTGGATTATAATCCGTCTTTGGGGTTGCAATATCCGCTTCGGATGATGCGCATAAATAAGTGCAAATCCCCTCGCATTCATCACACCTAGCCAGGCGATTCGAGGCCAGTGAAACATTCCCCTTTACATCATGCAGCTCTTCAAGAACATGAATCTATGGAAGGCTATGGTGTGCCTTTCATTTGTTCCTACGACACTGGGGCAGAACAACCCGACTGACTTCTCGGCATGGTTCAACGTCACCGAGTTCCCCAACTCCCAGGCCGCCAACGTCGCACGCCTTCAGTCAGAGGCCCAGGATCTTGCCCAGGGAAGGCTCTGGTATGACTATGTACATCGGTGCATCAATTCCCAGAAGTACCCGACTATCTCCAACAACGTCCAGACTCCTGGCTGGGTCACCCCTGCGCGGGCTTTCGACTCTCTCTTTTTTGTCGGGTACTCTTTCGTGTCATCCTGGGCTATCGACACTGGTGACGGAATCATCTTGATCGATGCGCTCAACAACGCTGAGGAGGCCGAAAAGGTGATCATCCCGGGACTGAACGTCTTTGGATACACCGCCCGCGACATCAAAGCCTTGGTCATCACCCACGAACATTTCGACCACTACGGCGGAGCTACTTGGTTCCAGGACACGTTCGATACTCCCATATACGCGTCAAGTGCTGCATGGGATGGTATGAAGGACCTCAAAGGCACCCCGAGCATTGATAAGACTCTTGAAGAGGGTGACGTCTTGGAGATCGGCAACACCACGGTGCGCGTCTTTTCGACTCCGGGTCACACACCGGGTACCATCTCTTTGATATTCCCTGTCTATGACCACGGCCAGAATCACATTGCAGGATTGTACGGCGGCGGAGGCATCCCCAGCAAGGCGGAGGACAAGTCCACCCAGATCGAGTCATTCCTGAGGTTCAGCCGCCTGGCCAAGGATGCGGGCGTGGATGTCTTGCTGAGCAACCACCAGACGCAGGATCATACCCTGCAGAATCTTGATGTTCTGGCAAACCGGCAGTGCTCGGGCAGGGATTGCGGCCTGCCAAACCCGTTTGTCGTTGGAAATGAGCAATATGTACGGTACTTGGAGTTGATGGCCAAGTGTGTCGAGCTTCAAGCGGCGAGACAGGGACAGAGCCTGGCTATTTAATTGGTAGACAAGTTCATATTCGCAACCGTTGACCAGGTCAGCTCGATTCAGTTGATACATAGTCGTAACTTGTCTGCCTTCTCAAAGGCCTTGTGTTATAGCACCAATACAATGATACTGACAACCACTGTCCTAAGAGTGGATAATTCTCTTGGGGTAAACCCGTTCGCACCTTTCCGGTGAGGGATATTGAGTGTGATGAGTACATAACGACCAGGTCTCAAGCCTAACCACAATTCCGACTCTAATAATACTCTACCCAGCAACGATGTCTCCCATTCTAAGCTATTCTCTTTGGTTAACTTGACCCTTCCCCTTCGTAATCATGACTCAAGTGTCACCAACTGATGGTCATCCCTCACAACCCTACACACCATTCTCAAAGGGGTATGGTGGGTACTCGTCCCAGTTACCCTCGTCCGCCCCAGATAAATCAACGGTTGCCTTCAATGTCATCCTCCCGTTGTCGGTGTACTTCGGGAGCCCTACGAGTATCGCGCAAATCGAGTAGGCAAGATCGGTGCTGGGCTCGTTCCCATACTGCCCCCAGTTAGAAATGCTAGTTGCAGCGCAGGCGGTCATCAGATCCTCAGACCTAGGTGGGGAGCTTAACTCACAGTCGTGTAAGTAAACGCTGCTTGCGCAGTCCTGTCGTTAGCTTCGTTCAGCCAGACGACATCTTCCATGGAAAGCTCCTCAAGGCCCCAAGCATTCTCGAGAAGGTTCTTCCATTCATCTTCACTTTCGATAGTCCAGCCATACTTTGCCAGGGGGAACTTGGTGCCAATATGTCTGGGCGGGCCACGCCTACCGGAGGGATGGGTGATCAAGACTGGTCGCAGGCATACGCCACACCCGAGGCGTTGAAAGGCTTGCCAAACGTTCATATCAACACCCTTCAAGGTATCGGTTAAACAGGCCTTTGAAAAGGTGTGTGGATAGGTGTGAGTTGTGTAGAAGCCAAGAAAGCCGCCTGGAAAGTGTCAGAACGCATAGCTGTGGTGTGAATACGGAAATAGGGACAGAAGTTTACCATCTGGCAAGAACGCCTCGTCGTCGACAAGTCCTTCAAGGTACCCGAAAAGAGGCGTGTAGTCAATGTTAAGGGCACTGGGGTGGTTTGACAACTGGCCATCACCCCGAGTAACGTACAGGTTATACGTGAGGGTGATGCGGTGGCCAGAGTATACCTCGCACACCTCATGCTCGCAGTCGCTGTAGAATGCAGCCCATTGAATTTGCGGCTCGTCGGAATCCCTGTCAAAGTCAAAGGACATGAGTTGATCTCCCTGACGGACTTCCAAGGCACCTCCCTTATGTTGGGTAGGCAAACAAACAACCAGGGATCCGATTTGAGAACGGGATCGAGGAGTGTCAACATGGGATTTGAAATGGCCGAATGGTCCAGTATACACCTTGTCTGAGGTTAGTTGAGTTATCGCAGAAGTTGGCTAGCAGAGACAGACATTGAGCTTGTACAGTTCAGCCTTGAGGGTCCTCTGTTTCTCTGAAAGCGGGTTTGGGAGGAGGAGCTGAGACACGACACTAATTATGCCCGAGGTATAGGGACAGAAGTTGGTGGAGAAGCGGGAAGAGCCCATCTTGGAAGCTTTGCGGTAGCTCTCGTCGTACACATGTTCTCCTCCACGGCCAAAGGTTGCAGGCTCCATATCGGCAAGCAGGCGATCGAGATTGTCGACGGTAGACTCCCTGATAGGGAAGTTCAGCTTGCAATGAGCGGCCGGGGTCATGGAATCTCGAGGGTCCCATCGCAGGGTGACGGGTGGGTGAGGGGGTGCCGACGGAGCAGTGCTTGAGCTTGGGCTTGGGGCGCGGTTGGAGTTGGAGGCTGAACTCGATGAGGGGGGTTCGTCTGCAGATGGCTCTCTCTTTGGATCATCGGCCTCGGGAGTGTCAATAATGATTGGTATCGCTCCGCCACAGGCGAAGAGAGCATCTTTGCAGTGTGAATCGAGCCACTGCTGAAGTTGATCGAGTGGACTGCTACCTAGATGGTCGCTGCTGGTCTCGTCGTGGGAGGTGCTCTGGCTCTGGCTCTCGCTCTCGCTCTCGCTCTCATATTCTTTATCGTGAAGAGACCATCCAACAGGATGCTTGCGTTGTCGACGGATTGGCGAGGGGGATGCGCTTTCACGGTGTTGGTCCTGCCCCAGAGATTGTGAAGCCGTTTCAGGCACACCCGCCTCGAGAGTAGGCTGCGCAACGGCGATTGGGTTAGAGGGAGGATCCGACGCCATCATAGAGAGATCGCTATCTTGGGTTTCAATAGATGGAGAAAGGGTAGAGTGGAAGGGAGCAGGATGTAGGAATCTGATTGTGAAGTTGCTGTTGTGACTTGTGAGTGCCTCAGGCAGAGAGGCATGCAGTGTAACGTAGATGATGGAGCTCCCGTTGTCTAGGCCCAGGCACCAGTCCAGGCTGTCATCGAATCGACAGTGATTGGCCCCGCAATTCGCTTGCTTTGATCTGGGCGCTGAAAGAGTGGTTGATTGATTGATGCCGAGCCTGTGATGGATGATGATCAAAGGTCTGAGTTGCGTACAGTGCCAAGATGGCAAGACATACCCCGCCCACTGTGGGCCACACCTGCCTTCCAGCACCTGGAATGGCTCAAGAGCCACGATGCCATGGAACATGCCCGATGCCAAGTATGATCGCTTTTGGGATCAACGTTACTACCTTGCCATTATCTCACGATTTTGTGGCCTTATCCAGAAACCCATGATTGTCTGATCAACTGCGTTGACAAAGTGGCCCAACATCTTCATCCAAGACAACCTTGACCGAACGTAATAGACAAGTCCTGAACAACAAGTGTCGGTTCCAATAAAGGATCACCTAGAAAATTAACCTCCCTGTAAGGCACGGTCATAAGTTGGCTACCGCGAGAACTCTAGCACATACGACCATAGCTCGTAGAGAATACGGGGTCCCGTCCGCTCCCCCAGAGTCAAGCTGCGAAGCGCCGGATTAGTAGTTGGGTCGGTGACGACCAGCGAATCCCCGGTGTTGTATGTTATTTTTGTGACAATCTAGTCTTTTTTGCCTATGGCAAAGCTTCCTTGTGCTACTTGTTACTGGTCTACGGTTGACAGTGGTGGATGGCTTGAGTGGGTATAGGTAACACTTTTTGCTGTGGGCAACGCCAATGGCGATAAAGGCAACGACGTCCTGGAGGAGCTTGGAGGAAACCATTAGGGTGGGTTTTGAAGATGTAAGTGGTGGCGCGGAGAAGTGAGTAATGGTGATGAGATGCTGCGAGGTCAGCACTCCCTTTAATGCCCGTCTCACGTAGCGGTATATGTAGTACGATTTGACCTGTGTGCTACGTTGACAATTTCTCCATCAAGAGACATGTTTCTGCAACAAAGGACGCTTGCTTCATTAAACGTCTTGGCCTTCAATTAAGCCCCATCGTATTCCAATAGGCAGATCCCTTAATTCAACTCCTTTCATCATTGAGACCCCCACCATGCACAACTAGCAGAACGTTTCCAATCCCCAAGCGATTATGGCATATAGTAACAAAGGCCGTTGTCGCAAAGGCAAGTGCCCGTCCAGCACTCCTCATGGTCCCAACAATCGCCGTCTGTAACGCAAGACAATCCCTCCCCAGGGACCGTGACTGAAGAGGTAGAAGACGTGGCAGAGGTTGTAGAGGACTCGGCGGTTGTCGTCGTAGTAAACAAAGTCGTGGATTCGGTCGCCACGGAAGCAGAGAGAGAGGTATCGGTGGAGACGGACGTGATCAAGGTGGTGGATGAAGCGGATAGGTTTGGGTAACAGTCTTTGACATTGGCATGGACAGCGCCAATGGCGACGAAGGCGAGGACGGTTTGGATGAGCTTGGAAGAAACCATTGTAACGAGTGACGGCAAGTGGGTGAGTGACTGCAAGGGTGTGGGGAGTTGAACGTCGAGGTTTGAGGTCTCTTTAAAGCTTTCTGCTACCCCTTTCAATCTTTCTTTTTTTGCTCGTATTGTCGGTGGGCCAGCGGTAACCCTTGCAAGAATTCAATTACACTCACAGATGCCCAAGTTCGAACTGTTGGCTCAGCTTGGCACTGCGCTGACAAGCCCTTGTTATGTGCAGATATCGCATCTTGGCTTTACCCACAGTGTTGTCGGGGACAAACGAGACGAAAGACGACCTCTCAAAGGCCTCGTTTCCTCATGCCACGACTCCCCGCGGCGCGCTAACTTTCAATAGTCTCAGTTGCAATTTTCAGCTGAGCCCGTCGAGTGGTGAGAGGCCGGGGCCCCTGGCTCGGCCAAAGGAAAATGCTGAATGCCAAGTCTCTTAGTGGAAAACCTTGATGTTGCTACAGGGCCAGAGATAACTGAACATCGGGCCTGGGCCTGGGCCAAGCCCTTGTGAACCACACATGATGAGTGCAGGCAATGTCCACAGGTTAGTTACAAGAGAACAACTAAGAGGATGGACATGGATTATCAGTCAAGCACTATTCAATTTTGTATCCAACTATCAGTATTTAATCATCAAAAACCAAGAGTCCAAGCCACTTCCAACCTGCTTCAGTTGACAACGAGATAATGGTTTCCCTGCACTGAATCCTTGGGCATCGTCCACTCCTTGTACACCTTATCAAGTCGGCTCTTGAACATTTCCTCGACTTGCTTTCTCCTGATATTGCCCTTCGTAGCCGTTCGAGGCAACGTTCCTCGAGGCACGATCAAGATGAACCGTGCGTCGTCGATGCGCTCGTGCATGTATCTCCGTTTGTGAAAGGGGTTGATCCTGAATAAAATCTCGTTCTTGATCCTCCAAAGCCCTATTTCTGGGTCGTGCTCCTCGGGTCCGATCGATGCACCTGCTCGAAGTTCGACGATCATCGAGGGAGAAGGTCGTCCAGCACCGACGACGACGACAGCGTCAATGAGGTCATCCCCACATGTTTCCATCGCGTTCGCCTCGATCGACCCTGTGTCACATCGAAGCGCCATCGCCATCTTGATCCAATCGTCGTTGCGCCCTTTAGCAACGAACTGGCCAGGTTTCACCTCGACAAAGAAGTCCCCAGTATGGAACTTCCCGTCCTCGGAGCTCCGCAAAGAGACATCTGGGCAATCAGCCGATTCAGGAACTACTACAAGTTCAAGGAGCTGTTCATCCATATGTGTTTCCTCCTCCAAGGGCACAAACTCATAGGTAGAGCCAGGGAGAGTCGTCAGATAAGATGGGTTTGTGGTGTCCTCGGAAATCATCATGACGCCTACTTCAGTGGAGCCAAAGACGTTGACGAGATGGAGACCTTGGCTGCACGCCCAAGCTTCGTCCGTAGGATCCAGAGCCGAGCCGCCATACATGATATACTCCAACCCTTGAAGAGCTTTGAGCAGGGAGGCGTCTCGGCGGGCTTCGTGAAGGACGTTGGACAAGAAGGCGGGAAACATGTTCAACCTAGTGAGTCCGCATTGGTCGATTATCTGTCGGAGCTCGTCATTTGAGTATGGTATCTCGGTCGGGAGAACGAAGCAACCTCCACGGCAAATGGCATCGATGAGGAGCATAGTGCTTCCAATGTGACTAAAGCTTCCACTATAGAGATATTAGAAAGAAGAGGTGCTTAAACATGAAGTTGAACTTGCATGGAAACCTGAACACGTTGTGGCCTTGTCGAAGGAAGTATCTCGTTGACACTTGCCGTCTTGCTGATCACGCAGTCGAACCACTTTGCTGTCAATGGCACAAGCTTTGGGATACCAGAAGTTGAACCTGAGGTATGATATATCATGATGGTATCCCCAGCATCTGGAGATACCCGTAAGGCAGGCAGTGGCAGGTGGTCATAGCTGGATGTTAAAATGTCCTTCGCCGCGTAAGCCTTCAGAGGGCTATCGGCTATAGCCAACTGAAAGCTGGCGTCGTGGAGCAGTGCTACAGCCTTTGACTTCTTGAGGAGATTGTAAACGACAGATGGATCCGTCATCTTCAAGGAAACCAGCTGTGGGATGAAGCCAGCTCGGTAGATGCCCCAAATGTGGACAAGATCCGTGTAAGACGAGCCTTTCAGCCTGAGACAACAGTTAGACAAACCCAAAGTAGTAGTTCGTTGGACTTACCATAACCCAATAACAGATCCCTCTTTGGTACCTCTTTCCAGAAACTCATTGGCCCAGTATCTGGCACAAGCCTCAATATCCTTGGTGAAGGCAGCGAAGGTGACATCCTTCCAAGACAGTTCTGCAGTCCCTTCTTGGGGGATTCTCAGTGCTGTCACGGATGGATAGTCCCTTGTGCTAGCGTAGAGAGCAGTGAGGGGTGTTTGATAGGCAGCCATTCTGGTAGAAGTGATGGAGAAGAATGTCATGTGGCTTTTACGGAGCAGATTGGAAGATATCGATCCAAAGCGCCGTGACGAGCAAGCATTTATATGGTCATGCTCCCCGTAGCTCCAGGATGGGGCCTGTAGGTCGCCCCAGTCTCTCATTCCTATATCTCGGCCATACTGGAGGGCCACTCACTTTCCCATGTCTGACGTGTCTGACATAGGATATTGGTCAAGGTCCAGACTTGTCAAGTGCTGGTGATTACCGTGTAAGCTCACGCACCCCCCCTCCTCAGGAAATAAAACGGCCTCAAACTAGATAATCCCCGAAAAACTCAAATATCTACCGAATTTTCCGCGTCAAGAACGGACTTAACAAGGTTCACTCGGGACAACGGATAAAACGGCGCCCATCAAACTCCGTAGGGCACAGGGCTGACGGCGGTTTAAACCTTGCTCACGTAATTGTGTGCAAGGAAACTCTCGCGCTTGTCATCGAGTGACATGGTGATAGGGCGGAAGCTAGGGAGTCTCGGGAGGGGGTTGCTAAGCTTAGAAGAGGGGATTTGTTTGGCTCCGTTGAGGGGCGGCGAGTTTCGTAGGTTTTCCTGTTGATCGGTGAGTTATTCACGTGGGTGATATTACGTATGGTTTCATGAGTCAGAGACGCTTGCAATGGTCCTCAACAAAAGTCCTGTGAGATCATATTGAATAGGGCACCTTGCACTGTGTTGACCTTCGGATTGCGGCTATGCAGCCGTCTTATCCATGTCTATCATCGGTTTGGAATCAATTCTGGAGGAAGTACAATTTGCTCCGTCACTCGCACGTCAAGATGCACTTGTGAGAGTCCCGGTGTAAGAATCAGGAGGAGGGGAGGGCAGAGCACGCCGATACTCTTGATCATGACTGACAGCAAGTGTCTTACTGACTTGACATAAGAAATTAAACCAATTCCCAACAATAGAATAGACCTTCACAGGAAAGCTTACGGTGGTAATATTATTGGTGGGGGAGGGATGCTGTGTATCCGGCTGACGTGAACACGAGGGAACTCGTAACACACAGCCGCTGCGCCTCAGCCGGAAGATGCAATCAAGTGCCTCTGAGGATTGAATGAGAGCCAATATCTAGACTGCGTAGTCTAAGAATACCACAATGGGGATAGAGAGATATGACTGCCACCGTAGTCACTAGTGTTCGCACAGAAGGGCATCAAATGGTCGTCCATAACCTATGAACCCGGCTGGAACACATCAAACCTGTCCATACTCAAGGGTCACCGCAAGTAAGTGTAATAATAGCATTAATTTCCCATTGATTTCATTCTGACTTCTAGGTCGGACAATCAACAGTCTACCCAGCGGTATATAGTATCCATTTTATCACCCCCGGCTCATCGCGCTTCTTGGATTTCTTATGCTTGTGCCTTCCAGATCTCTTCTTCACCGGCTTATACTCCAGTTCCCACTCTGGAATCCACTCTTGCCTGTCGCGCAGCATGGGCATATATGGATCGGGGTATAGTGACATGAGAAACCTCCTGTCACCCTCGGACAAGACACAGGCGTGGGGAACGTACATCATACCGTCTCGAGTGTCTCCTGGGGCGATGGGGTAATGCATGATGGACTCTGGGTCATATGGAAACAGCTTTGTGTCTCGAACAAAGCTTCGGTCGTAGTTCTTGTATATCTGGGCACAGTTCCACCCCGTCTTTGCTTGAATGACGCCGTAGTTCCAGACAGCTGGGCAATCAGGATGTTGGTGTTCGTGCACCATCCCCAACGAGTGTCCAACTTCGTGCAAAATATCAGCTTGTCGCAGGATACGTCGCTGAGGGCCCCCTAGGCCAGGGATGTTTCGGTACATGTTGAGCCACAATGTTGGTCCGTTTGGGTTCTTCTCAGCCTCCCTCCCAAGACAGGAGCTTGACTGATTGCCGAAGGATATTCGGATATCAGATGGGCCAAAATCGTCCGGTGTGAGAAAATCGAGATTTATCCGCATGGGAATGGTATTGTAATGTGTATTCACAAGATTCGTGACGGTTTCCCGATCAGAACTACTCCCATTGAGAAAACGCACTCTGAGGCGGCGCTTCTCAGGAGGCCAGATGAAGGAGCTCGGTGTTACCCCATTCAATATGTCCTTAGACACTGCGCTTTGTAATGTGTCGGTAAATTCGCTATTGTCGCCGGGAGCAGCACCCTGTGTGCAGCCCCAACTGTAGTGGTTGCCAGTTGAGGCTGCCTCAGCGTGGAGGTGTGAGGGATCGTTGTGCAGCGCTACCCCATGTTCGAACCCGTCGACTAGGTAATCCATAACATTCTCATTGCCTCGATTGTGTCGATAATGTTTATGGCTCCGCGGGGCATGGTACATGGCGATCAGGGTTGCTGGTGGCAATGTGGTGGGTTGAAATTGTGCTTTGGGAGCAAAGTTTGAAGGGAACAGGGAACACCCTCTCTTGTCATTCACAGCGCAATTATGGGGCGGAAACTCCCTTGGCTCCAGATTCATCTTCCATCTCAAGAGCCTTATTCACAGGTGTGGTGGCATTGCATCCTCAACAGCCAATAAGTGTCGGCAGTTTAAAACCAGGCTTCTGAAGACACCAAACAGGCGTCGACACAGCCTCCGACCAAGCTCCTTTTGTCCGCACACGTCGACCTGCATGAGCAAATTACAATCACGAGCGCTGCTGGTCAGCCCACCGGTCGTTCGTCCCGTGCCGCCGGCTTCCACTTCCGCCCAGTTACAGTGCCCTGTTGGAGTTGTCAGCGGTTCACGACCTATCATTTTTCTTGCCTCGATGTGACAAAAAGTGCATGCTTATTCTCCATGTGCGCCTGGGTCTGAGCGTCTTACTACGTACCTCTGGTGCTGATGCCATGTCTCAACTGCGAAAGCCCGCATACAGTGAAAAGCTCTAGATTTCTCGCCCGGCAGCTTAATATGCAGATGACCACCCACATTGTCACCAGCGGTCACCTCGGGCGCGTAGCTCGCCAAGTCCATGGCCAGTCCAGCACTGGATCATTCTTCGTGTCTGCGTAGCCATTCTTTCGACGAGGCTCCTTCAAGGCCTAATCTAGGCACCAGAGGGAGGATTCACGAACCAATAGCCTTTCCAAACAGCTGACTTACTCGCCGACGAGAAAGCACAACCCTGGCAATGCACCAAGAGCCCAGACTCAGCGCCTTGACTGATATCCTGGCGAATAGCTTGTCGGGAAAGGTGTCAAACAAGGTTTGTTAGGCTCAATCTCCCTACTCATTGATATGCCAGAACAAAGAGTGAGGCAGGGATGGTCCTGCTATCTAATAACAAGCCCGGCTCTAACAGACGTGATTCGTCTCTTCATTTCCAACTCAGGCTTCCCTCCATTTCGGGAAGCAGGGAGCCAACCAGCCTAGGAAACTGGGCTGTGAGGCCCGTACTTCAGGCGACGCAGCCCAGCCAAACCAAGGTCTCACAGAGATTCTGCACACCCCGAATAGAGTCGACATTCTCGACGTCGTTTATATGTCTCAGTGATGAAGGACTCTAGCCAGCCCAGGCAAAGTTTCCATTTTCACTCTGCAGGAGAGACATACCAAGGCAGGGCCAGGTATTGTGGAAATGAGCTCATGCCATCGTATGCCGGGGATTACGAAAGCTCTCTAGGCGTATTATTCAAGAGTGAATCGTGTTATAATCAGTCCTCAAATCCATCTGGTTTGATGTTGCTTCTGATGCTGGCCTCAGCCGAATCTGCTACTCAGCGTCTCAGGTAACCATGCCACGGGAAGACTGGCACGAGGTGAATGACCAGCCATTAGTTGTCTAGGACGATAGAATGGTTTACGGGTAGTGAAACCTCCAAAAACGGGTCATTTAAAAGCATAGAATTGTCTTGTTCTGTCATCCTGTGCGGGAGAGAAGATAGCATGGCTGTGATAGGGAAGAACCTGACGTGATGATATCAATTCGGCTCACACCCTTCCCCACCAAACACTTCGTGAGCCAAGAGCGTATACGTCATGATAATGACCCATCAAACCTTGTTGATGATTAAGATCTTTGATGGAGACCCCATTACGGGCCGTATCTGTGTCCCATTTGTTGCGGTCTCGGCCGCAGATCTTGGCACCCGACCTCTCCACGTTCCCCTTCCGGCTGTCTATGTTGCGGCACGGGCCAATGTCTACCGTCATATATTCTTCTGAAATATTCGGCCCGGGTTGATGTAGCATGCCATGTCAACATCGGTGGGCCGAGCTGATGTGATGCATGGTTGGAGCCTTCTCAGCGTAGAGGGGATATTCGTGTCCCCCGGCATGATGCTTCGCGATCTTGCTAGCTTGAAAATAATATTTGCGGTGAGGAAATCCACCCAAGTCGACCCAGGAGTGTATTCCTCTTTCGAGGTTAGGGGGCAGATCAAATACTCCTCGTCTCAGCTCCAGTCAAAGTCGAATTCTACAAGAGCTCACCAGCAACTTCCTACTGGTGAGTACCTCACTCTTGGGGAGAAATGGGCAAAATATATGAATCATTGAAATATCTGCTCTCATTCTATTCGCTATGCCGGGCTGCATGTACCCGACTTGGCGATCGGACCTGGCCTCGGGGCAGTCCAGGGTAACACAGACATACAGCCAAGAAGAGCCTCATATGCCACACCCGTCGATGACATGGTGCCTGCAGCCTTAATATGACCTTTCATATTTCTCTATCCAAAGAACTACTGCCTCAAATCACACATGGTCATGTTTGTCGTCACCTCGTGAGTTAGCCGAATACTCTCGAGCCCAACTTCTGAAGGCAAACCGCTGAAGCATCTGGTGACACCTGCAGCTGAACACATTCTCCGGTGGTAAGTGGTGACGTTCGAAACATCGGACAAGTAGGTTGATGCTGGCTGCGTCTCTAACATTGCTAGTAGTATAGAGTGGTAGCGGAACGCTCAAACACCAGGCCAGTCACTGCGCATTGACGGAAGCACGCGTGGATTATAATACTCACAATACCAGAAGCATGGCATGAATCTATCGTTCTAATCAAATGCTCAACAAACTGTTTTACAATCCCAAGACGCAAAAACTCCAGGTCCTAGTCTCCCAAGCGGTATTCAGACAACCATTTCAACTCCGGTGACCCGTATGCGCTTATTTTGCGGCCTTGGCCTTCTCCCTCAACATGACGGCCGAGTAGCTAACGATTATTAGTCATGAGATAGATTGGAAGACTGGAGGGATACTCACGCAAAGATTCCAACGAGGGCCATGGTCAGGCCAATGACGCACTTGTCAGCCACGGTTCGGCCAGAGGACATCCAGCCGAGAGCGACGATGATGCATGTCTTGCTGTGAGCGACGACTGTGCTGGTGACAGGGCCCATCTCAGCAACGATGAAGAACTGGGAGACGTTGATCAAGACGGCAAAGAAGCCAGACTGGGGTGTATCGTTAGCAGTACTCCTTTGCCCGGTAGACTCAGTTCACTCACCAGAAGAATCAGAACCCAGCGGTTCAGTGAGACGTCGCCCCATACGGGGAAGGTGTCGACAAAGGGAATGACGTAGAGGAGCATGAAGGCAGAGATGGGGGCCTGGTTGAAGAGCAGCTGCATGCTGGTCATGTTCAGGCGTCGTCGGAAGGCCGAGATCCAGACGGTGTAAAGAGACGAGAAGAAGACGCCGAGAAAGGCAAACATGACACCCAGCTCGGAAGTCGTCTTGATGGTGGTGTTGCTGGTAGGCCTCGAGTCATAGTAAGAGACCATACCGACGCCGATACAGGCGGGAACCAAGGTCAGGCAAGCCTTGAGAGGCAGAGTGACCTTGTACATGACGTAGTCCATGGCGGCAACCGAGGGCGTCATGAGGATACGCGCAATCTGGTAGAATGCGACGGATGAGTAGGCAAGAGAGAGGTTAGGGAAGACGACGTTGAGGGCCATGGCGATGGAGAGGGGCGCAGTGTGGCCAAAGGAAGCCTTCTGGGGCGTGAAGAAGCCGAAGCGCTCTCGCGAGAGGACATAGAGGGCCAGCCAGGTGATGGTGAAGTGAAATGTGGCGAACGAGAGCTGCACATGCTTGAGTGATTTATCTGAGAAGATGGCTTTGTTTGTAAAGACCTGGTTGAAGTCAGCATGTTGATGTTGAGATGGGAGGTGAGGCACGACGTACAATCAAGACGGTGGCCAAGACGTTGACCAATGTCCATGCCACCGACTTGAGGGTTGATGACTTCTTGACGGGCTCTGGCTCAGGCTTCTCTGGCTTATCGGCCTTTTCCTGGTCACCCGAGAGGAGGGCATCATCCTCCTCGTCGTGGTAGAGCTCATCGAGCTCAAACTCACTGGGCGACCTCGTCATGTCGCGGTCATGCTCACTGTGGTCAAACAGAGTCGTCTCCTTGGGCGAGGTAGACGATGAAGATGACGACGACGACGATGAGTCCGCGTACGGCTTGTGGTCGGCTTCCTTGGACATGGTGAATGAGATGCGCGCTGATGAAGACAAGGAACGACTGTAGTTAGGGAACAGCAGATTCAAGCAGCCAGATGAAGGTACAGTGAAACAGACACAGCAAGCAAGCGTTCTGTCTGGTAAGGCGGAGAGAGAGGGGATGCTGGAAGGACCGGAGAAGTGGGATGAAGCAGCCCAGTCGACTGGGGGGAGGGAAAGACGCCAGTCGGTTGAGCACCCCTGACCCTGGAGAAGCAGGTATTCGTATTGCTTGGTTCGGCACGAGGAATGGGCGTGGAACCCAAGTATCGATGACAATCCCAGAGATGAAAGTACCGGTACATGCATGGGGGAGAGATTCTTTCTGGCGGCGCCAGGAATGCGTCTCTTTACGACGCCGCCGCCACCAACAACCACCCCTGCAGTAGCAACCAACTCTGCTCTCTCTCTCCTTTTTTCTTCTTCCTTCCTTCTGGCGCAGCCGACAGTTAGTCTCATACGTGCGGGCGGTAAATAGCCAGTCCAGCCCCAAGCCACGGTGGGCCAAGGGAGAGCCGGCCTCCGAGACTATCGAAGGAGCCATTTGCAGATCTATTTGGCGCTAGGCTACCAGCCGGGCATGCGATAGACGAGCTGAAATACGAATCCAGACTAACCCGATGCAAGGGCAGAAAAGTTTGTGCCCCTCTTGGGAGTCAAACTGTCTGTCTTTAAAGGGGTTGATGGTTCAGGGCTGAGACGGGTGGTGGTGGCATCTGCCAAGAGCACATGTGCGTTTGAGGCTCTGGAGAGTTTTGCCCTGTCATCATCCCGTCTGCGAGAGAAGGAATGGACATGATGGCTGCGTGTACAGTACGCGTGTGTGTGTGGGTGGCCACGCAGGGCATGCACCAATGGGGCCATTGTGCATTGTGGTCAACCAATGCAATCGTGCCGATCTGTCGGGAGGGACAGGGCGGTAAAAAGGACTGAATGTTTGAGGGGTCGGGGATATGAAGCAAACAGCGCAAATCCTTCGGGATGTGGTGGTGGAGGTGGAGGTGTTGGTGTTTGCTTTAATCAAGACGAGACAGACACAGCCTTGTTTGTAACAAAAGAATTCATGTCATTATTTTTTGACTGGGGATATCAAAGTAATACACAGTCTATCCGTACCGGTTACACTTGCTGCTGGTGCTCAAAATAATACTTACACGAGGGCTGCAGGGCGACCTCTACCCCTGCTCACATTCCATGCCCCTCACACGCATCGCCAAAGCTTGTCTCGTTGGCAGCGACAAGGCTCAATCAACCCTGCGTGTCAGGGGGGCACCTCTCCTTCTCGAGCTTCATGTCCAGAATCATGTGCATCTCGGGGCAGTACTCGAGCGCCGCCTTTCGTGTCTCAACGTTGCCCCAGATCTCCTTATCGAGACCCCTGCCGCGGCCAAGGGCGTGGTAGCCCATGGGCTTTTCTGTGACGTTGTTCTGCACCGAGAAGACCTCGTTGGTCAGGTTGGCGAGCTTGGCGTCGGGGAGGATGTAGAGACGCTTTCCGAACCAAATGTCTTCCTGGTCGGTGTCATTATAGCGCTTCTGGAAGCCGAGGACCTGCTGGATGGCAGAGACGCGTCGCAGCGAGAGCTTTCCGTAGCCAGCGAAGGCCTTGACATCGGCTCTTTGAGATTGTTAGCAGGGGTGTCGCTGAAGCGATGGGAGTCATCTTACCTGGCAGCACCAGCCCATGTGTAGTCCAACCAGTCGTTCAAGCTCGACTGCGCGTTGGCGCAAAGAATGCTCTCCGAGTTAAAGGTCAAGAGCCACTCGACTCCAGGCAAAAACTCGCTGTAGAATCGCGAATCCGTGTACAGACGGTTCAGGTCCTCCTCGGTCTTGATGGACCAAGGGCTAGGTAGCCTCATGAGGTCAATCTTGCCCAAACCCTGCTGCAACTGAATGCCGTACTCGCGACCGACGGTGTAGACGCTCTTCTTGGATCCGATAAAGACGAATCGCCAGTCCGGAGGAACGACGGCGATCATGTGCAGGATCAAGGGGACCAGCAGAGGAAGAGGCTCGGGCTCGATGATGAGTGCGACCTTGGATGTGTTGTAGTTCTTGCGAGGGTCGTCATTTGGCGCCCAGTCAATACTGACCGAGGGAAGTTTTTGTCGGGCGTCATCGATCTGGGATGTGATGGTGGGTTTGACTTGAGGGACGAGGACGGTCGCAACGATCCATCTGGAGACTGTCAGTTGCTGCTCGCGATGTCTTCATTTGAAGATCTACTCACGTTGAGATGAGGGAAACGACAATGAGAATGGTAGATCTCGAAATCGTCGTGGGGAGTCTCGACTTGATGCTCTTGGTTGCCATGATTGGCAAGTCGGCCCATTGCGACAAGTCAACCTGAGGCCTGGCCATGATTGATTGCTTGCTTCACTTGATTTGAAGATGGAGGAAAGATTGTGATGGAGTTTACAGGTCGCAAAGACCCAAGTTACGCTCCCATCAACCGCAATTGAGACCCCCTGCGCCTGGGGTGTGTTATCGGCTCTATATGATGCGATGCCTCAGTGAGCGACAGTTCCCCCTCAGGTACAGTACCTAGGCCCGTTCCGTTGGATCCCCCCCTCTGTCGACGTGTTTAAGGGCCCGTAATTTTGCATTCCAGGCTCTTGTCTCTCCCCTGTCTTCAAGGCGGCTAGAGGGGCGGCGCCACTCCACTCCCCCCCAGGCTCTCAAAACGATAGCGCCCATCCCTAGCATGCCTTGTGGAGGGGCGGTCTAGAGCCACTGCGGCAGAGGCAAGCCCTCCGGTTCAGCCGAGGAAACAGGGAGTGCAAGGATGGACGGGATAGTGGGTTGTCTAGAAGCACGCTGTCAAGAGATGCCAATGTACAGTACAATCTACATGATGAAGGAATTGCAGTGCCCCCCTTATGTTGGACAAGAGCCCCTGTCGTTTGTGTGTCCGTCCCCCTCCTTCGTCGTATCCTCTTGGCCGGGTTCTCTCTCTTTGCCGCTTACACCCAGCTTCGACGAGGGAAGCTGGGCGAACGATTCTGAACTGACCTGACTCTTTTTCTTCTTTCAAGCTGAAGACCGAATTAATTGACATACGGCAGCTTCTTACTTTTTATCTCATTTTTGTTGTATTGCTCTTCCTGTCACTCCTTCACCACCACTAGCAGCCATGATGTTCCTCTCAAAGCAGCGACTGATGTCGCCCAAATTTATGCGCATCTCGATCGGATTAGGAGTTACCTTTGCGTGAGTCGCCTTCTCTCGAGATCAGAGGATCCAAACTGACCTCCATCGCCTCAGGATCATCATCTTCCTCTCAGTCATGGCGGCCGTCGTCCCTCATCCGGCGCTCCCCAAAATCACCCTCACATACGCCAACCAGTCCATCTACAACGAGTCCAAGGTGGCTCTCCTCATTGAGAACCGACCACAGCCCATCATCGTGCCTCTGATGCTCAAGTTCATGTACCAGATGCCCCCCGACTGGCGCTTCCGCTTCATGGGCTCCCCCGAATCGGTGGCCTTTGTCAACCAGTCTGCCGCCATGCGCGAGCACGTCAAGTCTGGCAAGGTCGACCTGACCTACATCCCCGCCAACATGAGCACTGCTGGTCAGGAGATGATCAGCCGTTTCTTGACGACTCTATGGCTATACGAAACTGTGCTGCAGCCTGCCGAGGTTCTCCTCGTATTCCAGACCGACTCGATAGTCTGCGCCAACAACAAGCGCTCCATGGATGACTTTATTGGCTACGACTGGGTTGGTGCACCTTGGAGTGTCGGAGGACGTTATGGTGGAAATGGAGGGCTCTCGATCCGTCGCGTGAGCCGTATCATCGATATCCTGCGCAACCAGCGTCGCATTGAGGGCAGCCAGCCTGAAGACGTCTGGCTGTCGGAGCGTCTTGGTCATCACAATGCCGGCAGTGTCGCCAACGGATCTATATCGTCGACCTTTTCTGGCGAGATGAACGGAGGCCCGGCTGAGATTGTGCCTGAGCCTGAGTGCGACGCCGACCTTGACGATGATCAGGAGGAATGCGAGTGGGAGAACCTGCGGAACAAGCTGAGCGAGCAAGGTCGACCAGGTGAATGGGTCAAGGGCCTTGACAACTGGAGGAACGGATTCTACGAGCCCATGGGCTATCACATTGGCGGCGCCGGCCAGCTTCACGGCGCTGTCTGGGGACGCAAGGAGAAGCGCGATCACATCTACTCGTACTGCCCCGAGGCAAAGATGGTGTTGAAGATGGACTGGGCAGAGTACATACCAGGCAACTGCGGAGAGTCCTGGTAAAAAGATGGGATTCTAGTATGTAATATAGATGGTTTATGCGATTCATTTCAAGTTGAGCGACGTTGGTTATTGAAGAGACGATGGTTGGCACAAAATGGAGGGAGGCTCTTAGAATTGGTGTTACAGTGGCGGCTTGGATGGATCGATCTATGACGAAATGGCGTTGGCACTGAATTAATTCATATTATTTTATCTAGACTTGACAGCTGTTCTTTTATAACCAGTGATGAAGAAAAAGACAAAGAGACCACGTCCTCACAAGGTGCCGATGTTCTATTGAACACCAGCAGCCTTCATACGCTCAAAGCACTGCCTGTAGGCATCGTGGACCTCGGGAACCTCGTAGTTGTACTCCTTGAGCTTGCTGACAAGCTTGTCGGTGTCGAGCTTGCAGTTGCTGCGGCCAGCCTTGATGACCTTGGCCTGCTCCTCGAGGCTAAAGTTCTTCCAGCTGTAGTTGGGGCGGACAATCTCCTTGAACAGGGCGAGCACCTCGTTGTGGGAGATGGCGCCGGGGTTGGTGAAGTTGTAGACTCCGGTGTTGTTGTGCTCGGCCAGAAGGATAGAGCCGGGTAGGAGGTCGTGGAGAATGGTGTTGCTGTTGGGGATGTCGACGACTCGGTCGTACTTGGAGATCTTGGTGACAAAGTTTCGGGAGTGAAGATCGTCGCTCACAGGCATGCGAAGGCGGAGGATGAGGACGTTGTTGTAGCTGGCCAAGATCTGTCGTCGCACGTCAGAGGCGCATTCACATATGCTATGCTTCAGCAGAGACAGATACTCACAGGCTCAACATGGCCCTTGGTCATGGAGTAGAAGCTACCGACAAAGTTGGGAGCATCCTCCTCCTTGAAGCCAGCACCGCCCATGGGGTGCTTCTCGTCATACTGGTAGATGCATCCGGTCGCAAAGATGGTGCAGTGAATACCTCGCTGGGCGCACTGATCGGCCAGCGTCAGGGTGCCAATGACGTTGGAGCGAACCGTCTGCTCCTTGTTGTCCTCGCACCAGTCGACGTTGGGTCGGCCAGTGCAGCCAGCGGCGTTGAGGACGTGCGTGGGCTTGATCTTGTCGAGCTCCTGGGCGACACCCGCGGTATCCTCCATGCGGACAGTGGTGCTGAAGACCTCCTTGCCCTGCTTCTCGAGGAGCTCCTTCAGGTGGCCAGCCACCCAGCCCTTGCCGCCCCAGATGAGGAAGCGTTTGGCAGACGTACCGTTGGAAGCAGACATGGTGATGGTGTTGGGTGTTTGTGTTTTTGGTATGAGGTTTGTAATGATTAGCTATGAGGAGCAAGCAACTGCCGATCGAGATGAGGTCGGGAAGAAATACAGACGAGGAGGAAGCTCCAGTAGCTCCGAGACAGCTCGACGCACACCAGAGCATGTACGTACTACGTTGCAGACTACCGGCCTGCAAGCCTCCCTCCCTCCGTCCCTCCCTGTCCGTCATGTCACCTCTGTTTGGGAAATCAGGGGTCTGTCACTGTTTAGCCACATCGAGCACAGGGCGAAGAAGAAACGAAAGAAGGACCTCGCACGCCGTGTCCGCCCCTTGCTCCAACATCGACACGCCCCCAGGCTCTTACTTCTCCACGCTTCCAATAGTACATCCAGTAGCTCGGTTTTACGAGCGGCTGGTCTGTGTTGGCTAATGCAGGGGCGAATCAAATTGTCTTGGAGCCGCTTATCGCTGTTTTACGTTGCAATGCCGATCTGTCTAGATCGAGTCTTTCGCGTGGCAAAAAAGGGTGAGACGCCGGTCACTTTTTGGCTTTTTTTCTTCTTCTTCTTGCCCCTTTTCTCTGAACTGTGACAGAGAATCAGAGCCTACTTTTCCCCTCTGCAGGAGTGAATGAATGTGCGTTTCGATACGAAAATGCAGTTGGTTCGTAACATGCTGACGACAAATGGTCTTGTTTGTTTCGTACCCATGTTTTCTCCCGTCGATCTCAGCCGCTGGAAAGTGACCGCATTAGCACACAATCACCCCCTGTTTATACGGGGTCCCGTCACCTCACAGGGCAGGGCAGCAAGCTTCGTGTACCGCTACCACTCCCCCCCTGGCCCTGTCAGAAGCCAAGCGCGGGACTATCGGACCCCCATTCGCTTGGCACACGTACTATCGAGCGCCTCGGCCCAAGCCTCAATTGACAAAAGATTGCCATGATTAATGAGCTGAACTTTTCCCTTGACGGCAGAATCGTGCGGCAAAGCAAGCAATCACTTCCCTCCTGAAGGAACGAACACGGGGCAGCAAGGGGGGTCTTGTACCTCTACAAGGCGGGAATGGGCTGAGGTATTTGGTCTCGCCTTTGGGAATGTCTAGTCTCACACCCCATTCCTACCATGATGGCCCCCCCTGATTCTTTTGTTGCTTCTCATTTTTTTTCTCTCTCTTCACTCTGGTGTGGGTAGACCGTGTAGACAGACTGGCCGTTAGCCGTTGAGATGGGCCGTTTGGCGTACGTTGGGTAATAGGGGAGAATGCCACTCCGTGCTCATGTAAAAAAGATGTCTCTCTCTTCGGGGCTTTCTCTCCAGTTTTTAAGTGCTCGTTAGACTGAGACTGCCTGTTCACTACCCGTCCGTCTGGTCTTGAAGATTGCTTTGCATTACTCTGTCCACTTTGTCTTTTCTGTCTCAATTCTCCGGTAAACGGTGTCTTTCTTGTTGCACTACTCTCTCCATCTTTAATAACATCCAGCCAGGTTCCTCCTCTGGTCGCAACGTCAGTGACAAACATGGCTCCTCTACTCAACGACCATTACTCTGCTAACATGGGCTCCAGCAACAACAACACAAACATGCACTACAACTTCCTCCACGATGCCGACGTCTGGCAGGGTGCGCCCATCTTGACAGGTAGCACCAAGTTTGAGCCTCATCCCGATGTCAAGAACATCATGATCACCGGTGGCGCCGGCTTCATGTGAGCACAAGCACACACCCTCACCCTCATGCGCCAATGCTAATACTGGCCTTCACAGCGCTTCATGGCTTGTGCGACACCTCACCCTCACGTATCCCCAAGCCTACAACATCGTCTCGTTCGACAAGCTCGACTACTGCGCCTCGCTCAACAACACGCGCGCCCTCAATGAGAAGCGCAACTTTAGCTTCTACCAGGGCGACATCACCAACCCCGTCGAGGTGGTCGACTGCCTCGAGCGCTACAACATCGACACCATCTTCCACTTTGCCGCCCAGTCGCACGTCGACCTGAGCTTTGGCAACTCGTACGGTTTCACTCACACCAACGTCTACGGCACCCACGTGCTCCTCGAGAGTGCCAAGAAGGTCGGCATCAAGCGCCTCATTCACATCTCGACCGACGAGGTCTATGGCGAGGTCAAGGACGACGACGATGATCTCCTCGAGGCGAGCATTCTCGCGCCTACCAACCCTTATGCCGCGAGCAAGGCCGCCGCCGAGATGCTTGTGAATTCTTATATGCGAAGCTTCAAGCTTCCCGTCATTATTGTTCGGAGTAACAACGTCTACGGACCCCACCAGTTCCCAGAGAGTAAGCATTTGCGGCTCGGCTGAACGCTCAACAATCACTAATGCTCCTTCTTCAGAGATCATCCCCAAGTTCTCCTCTTTGCTACACCGCGGCCAGCCCGTGGTCCTTCACGGAGACGGCAGCCCAACACGCCGCTACCTCTACGCCGGAGACGCCGCCGACGCCTTCGACACCATCCTCCACAAGGGCGAGATGGGCCAGATCTACAACGTCGGCTCGTACGACGAAATCTCCAACATCACACTCTGTCACAAGCTCCTCGCCGAGATGGGCATCGACGACCAGAACACGGCCGAGTTCAAGAAGTGGGTCAAGTACACTCACGACCGCCCCTTCAACGACCACAGATACGCTGTTGATGCCACCAAGCTCAAGCAGCTCGGCTGGACGCAGAAGACGCCCTTCGAGAAGGGCCTCAAGACCACCATGGACTGGTACCAGCGCTACGGTGACAGGTGGTGGGGTGACATCTCTGCCGTCCTCAGCCCGTTCCCCCTGGTTGTCAACAAGAATGTGAAACCGGACAACGAACCTATCATGGACTCTCCATGAGTGAAGGAAGCTGCGTGGGGGCGTATAGAGGAGGGGTTTGTATGTAACACTAGACGAGCATTGATATCCGTTGGTTGTATGTATGTTTAATATGAGACAGCGTGCCGCGTGGCCCTTGCAAACTGCTTCTTGTCAACCTCAAGGTTTCGGTACTTGAAGCTGCGTCGCATTCAATCTCGAGAATGCCCCTCTAGCACAGGGATTGCGCCCGCATTCCCGAAAACCGCGCAAGCTGTGACGTTGGTGGGCTGATGGATCACAGAGTGCTCAGTGCGTCCTGGAGGATCTTGGTACTGACAGGCAAGGGTCACGAGACGGGCTATCCTTGAACCGCGTCTGACCTACATTTTCTGGCGCGTCTTGGGTTTATTGCATGGGCTGGATAGGATCACGAAGGCTGAATTATACGGATGCTGCAGTTGTCTATTTTCAGTTCTCTTTGCGAGTGCTGGTTTCGGTTGGTAGGCCCATCTTGTCGACCCATCTTACCACTTTGATGCAACCGACTTTAGCAGTGTAACGTGCTTCCATAGGTGTCAGATGCTTCATTGGACGCAATACGGGTTGGCAGAAAATGGCGTTCTTGGCTCAGCTCGCTACGGTAATACGAGAATGGAATCAATTTTTACAGAACCATTTACTCACATGCCCCTCCCTAATATAGAATCAAGCCATGGGCAGTTGTCACTGAGGAGCACAGGAGGATTCCCTTGCGCATTTCAACCCATGGTTTGCCTCACCAACCTAGAGCCTGTCCTCGCTTGTCTGCGGGCTTGTTCGCATAGAGGATAATCATCAGAGCCATGATCAGTTCTCGTATCCAAACGAAATCAAACAAGTGCGACAGTCAGAATCCTAACTAACCTCATCACGGAAGAGAGAGCTTGCAAAACGTCTAATACGCGAGAGGACCGGTTGAGCGTGATATTGTGGCGAATGACATTAACCCTAGGCCTATAATGGGACTACAAGACAAATTTACACTAAATCCTCCATATGGTCACTCCTTATTCTTCTTGGGATGAGGATGTGTTAGGATTGGCCAAAAGATCTTCGCATCGCGCAACGGAGGCAGATTAGGCCAGCTTCCACATGACAACCACGAAGAAGGACAGGTGAATTCATAGTCCTTGGGTTCCCCGGATACATTGTTTGACACAGTCTCTCCATTTGGCCCAAACATCTGAAAGATGTGGAACTTACGAGTCTGTTTGGTGTGGCAGAATGGCTACAAAGCCTTTGCCATTCCAATTTTAAAGAACGAGAAAGTCCCCGAAATCTCGACACCATGTAAACCTTAGATCCAAGTTTCCGATACCTTGCGGCTCTCCGCAGGCTATGACTGACTTTATCATAGACACACCAACTCCCTTCAACCAGGCATGGAATAGCGTGGGTTTCGAGGCAAGGAGTCATCGGGAATCAAGACTCAACACCGTCCTAGCGAGCACCACAGTCTTAGTATTCGACTTTTTTCTACCTAAGAAACACAAATCAGGTAAGGAGCAGTCTACTTTGCCGTGACAGCCGATAAGTGACTTGGTTGCCCCAAGTGCATGCATGCATTGATGGCATGCTAGTTTGATGAGTCGTCCACTGACCCATCAGTGTCTGAACATTTTGTGTTTAGTGATACGACTTGTTTCTAGTGACAGAATTAGGGACATGAATGTAAGGGCTCAAGGAGACTTCACGACTTTCCCTGAAAGAGTCTGATATCGGGGGTGTTCGGGCTGGTCTGATTGCACGTTTTATCGAAGACGGTTCCGCCAAAGACGAGACTTCAGAGTATCGAGATGGCAGTATTCACCTTACTTGAGCCAAAAGGTCTACTTGATTGTTTTTAAGCATGTCTCATAGGGTATGGGCAAAAGAGCCGACCCGTCGTTGGAAGTTTTCGAGTTTCCACCCACCGTTCCAAGCGCTGAGGGTGTTCCTCTACAATGATCTAAAAACTTTAGATCTAATAAGACCTTTGACCTCATAACGGCAGGCGTGCGACCGAGGCTCATGTTTTGTGGCAACGATTTCGCGCCTAGGGCCACACCTTGGCTTTGGGCAGAGAAACGATGCTTCAGTTACTATACCGGAGCTGTTGCAACAGCGATACGGCAGGGCACTTATCTGAATGGCGCTCGCGAGCTGAAATAATACTCTAGGGAGCTATGTTTGACGGAGGCTATTGGACAATGTATCATCTCGCTCGAGATAAATGTCTTGATCAAAGGCCGACAAAATCTACTGCCCCAAAGTTCGGAGCTGGGAATACGACAACAGGCATCAACATACTGGACTCGGATACCCCAGATTCGAGATAGGATACCCAACACACCCTGAAATTGTGATACCCTACCTATGACATCGTGATTAGGCCTTTGGCATGGTTTCAACTTCAGGTGGGAACACTGCACTTAGAAGGCATCCGGTCAGTGGATGGCTCACTTGGATTATAGGCTACATGAGGGCGTCACGCGGAACGGAATCACCCGTTCTGACCAGTGGTTTGGACGCTATAAAGACTGGAAAAGGGTCATGAAGAAATTGGCGCCCAAGTGTATCAGCATGGCACCAAGCAGAGAACATTATCTGACCATACCGAAGCCATAAACTTGAAATTTCACAAATAACTTGGCGTTTTAGGTTAATGAATGATACCTACGTTCTTCCTCTTCAGTATTCCAAGGGCAGGGAAGCTGGGGTAACCAGGCTTCTACAGCAGCTGGTGCTGAGAGACAGAGAAAACTAGTTCATTCCTCCCAAACAGATTTCTCAATTTTGCCCTTCAAGCCTTTGTGAAGCAATCCTATGCCTTTGAATAAAGTTACAACGCATACAGCCCATCGAATGCCTTATTTTATAATTCTCTATATCCTCAAAGCAGCCAGAAACTGCAGTCGGAGAATACTGACAACGCTGATCTACACAAAGTCGGCCCGGCAGCAGCCTTCGGCAGATGGATGGCCCAATTCCTCGCTTCCAGAGTTGTGACAATTGGAGATATAAATGGGTAAGTGATGGGGATCTACTTTTAACTTCTACAGCCTCAACGCGGTTCTGGTAAGGGGGCCTAGGACACCTATTCCAAGAATTACTGCAAAGTCTACGGTTTCAAAGCAAGCCATCCACCGAGATTAATGCACCTTTTGTAGACCTAGCCAGTGCCAGTTTGAGCTCTATGTTACGGCTTCACTATAGCTTGCCTCTTTTATGTGCAAGTCTCAAAATAGGGCATCAAGGCGGGCCAGCTGAAGGCGCATTTCTCAGACTTTCGGGTTTGAGAGAGGATTAGTTTCAACAGCTCAAGTCTTTTGCGACACCTATTTGAGAAATTGGCGGAGAAACAGGCATTTTGATGCACCGGGATCACGGGGTTATGCCTATCTTCGGCTGCCGTGTTTGCTGAAGGGGTTAGTTCATCAAGCATGGTAGGCATAACATCGATGCCTATTCACATGCCTTGGGCTCGACCGGACCCCGATAATTTAAATTCATCCTAATATTTCAAGGTCTTCCCTCGTTCCTCATGAGCAGTGCTTTCTGCTCGTCGTCTCATAATTGTTGGTATCAATGACGTCTCCAGGATGTGTTATCGGCCGGCATATCAAAAAACACAATGATGAACACATGACAGCATTAAAACCTAATACTATTAAACACCATAACATAGATAAAATTAAGCTTCTATTCCCACTAACCATAGAAGCCTAACAGTGGAAAGATGAGTCTTGCAGTGCAAGATCTCCTGGAATCATGTCCAGAGTCAACAAGAGCGGGATGATATACTTTTATAGAGCCTCCGGCTGTGCGTGAGGATAATGTTTAACCCAACCCTATATCCACTGAACGCCGCACTATATTTCTCTACGAATGATGAGACATGTTCACGACATTGTTTTAGTGTCCGCTGTCAACAGGGAAGTCTCAATGTCAGACAACCAAGGGCATTAGCACCGACTAGCCCCACGATGTTCAGTTAGTCAATCTCTTGTCTGACAGACGAGGGGGGAGACTGTCAGCTTACGGTGCGGGACCGCGGCGCATCATAATACTATATGTGGTCTATCTTCCGCCGTGATGCTGACATTGAGACTGAGATGGGTAATGTGGTAGCTCGCTAACTAAGTTGGTAGGATTTACCCGCTCTGGATACTCGGGTTGAATGTCAGACAACTACGGATATACGCAGTAGGAATTGATAAGTCATTTATCATTATTTTTTGTCTCTTATCCCTGTTGTCATGGTGGGTGTAACAAGCGCAAAGGTCCTTTGATTAATGTTCTTTTGCCAGCGGCCCATGTCTTCCACTCAAGCAAAGGTTGGCCTCCAGGTCGATAGCCAGGAACGGGACCTATGCAGAGCGACATCATCCTTTACTCTCATTGGAAAGGCAACAAGCCATGAAACATGCATAGCTGCCGTGAAAACGCCTCTCGGGCAGTCTCCTTGGCACTCCGCTGATCGACGGAGAGATCAACAATGCATTTTCTTGCAGGATGCACCAAACATCAGTCAAACCAACTTTCAGTGGTTGCCACAACTGCATTAACCCGCCACGTTGCGTCGGTTGGTGACACCGCCATTCTCACACCGGGCCCCTCGGCATAAATCATGCGTTGCGATATTCTGCCTTGTCTGTCACCAACCAACACATCTTATGGGCTTTGCTATTACCTTTTGTTAGCGAGTCTTGGCCTTGTAGGGTTGTTCTGAACGTGCACGTTGGTCATTGGTTGGCAGGGTTGCAGACTCCTCCCACAGCCACCTTTTTGTTGCCCGACTGCATCTTTCTGTCGTAGAGTGCCACCCATAACGGAAGGCTGTACAATCTCGCTTGGTGCGCAGGTTTGAGGGGCGATGGGGCTGATTGGAGCCTCGGCTTCTTCTACGTTGGTGCCTCTGACCACCTTGAGTGTTGGTCATGAAAATGTCTCGCCATTCGGGCTTATTATGCGTTCGCTATGACATTTTGTGTTCTAGCGAGAGCCTGCGGGAGTGAATCATGACCAGGGTGAGAGGACCCTTGCAGGTATTCCCACTGGAGATCCTAGACAGGGCCAATTATGTTGGATGCCAGTAATTTAGCCCAGCATAAGCCTTGGATCGGGCAGGTGACAATGTATCGCCGTTTGAGATAGATTGCGAATACGAGATTGTTATTTCTCAGTCAAGACCAACATGTCCAGCCTTGATTGGCAGTTTAACGTTGTTGTCTAATTGTGAATGTGGTCTCACCATCGACACAAGTCATTCTCACGATCATATGGCAACAGAGAGAAACTAATGTGCAAATACACCTTCAAATCATCTCAATAATTCATGTATTCTATGATGAAATATGGCTTCTATGCTAGAAAAGACAAGTGGTATATTATCAACTAGATCAGGCCACGTCAAGTTACCAAACTCCAAACTCCAACAGCAATAGACATTACCCAGGCTCGACACCCGGGAATATTCAAGACGTGGCCTAAAGAGTTAAAACCTGCTTGTCTGCGTTCAGACGCGCCGTGAGCTTGGCACGGTCCACGTTTTGGATGCTGACGCCCTGCTCGATGGCGAGGACGGCTGCTGTGGCTGCGCTCTGGCCCATCACCATGTAGCAGGGCTCCATGCGGATGGCCGAGTAGGCGATGTGTGTGGCACTCATGGTGACGGGGTTGAGGAAGTTTGTGGCGATGCTCGAGTTGGTGATGATGGAGTTCAAGGGGATAGGGAAAGGTCTGCTGGTGGTAATGTGCACCCAGCCCTCGTCGTAGATCTTGCCGTCGACGAGAACACGTTCGACCTGGTGCACGTCGAGGAAGTAGGAGCCCATGCCGATGATGGAGTCCTTCTCAAAGGCAACGGGCTTCTGAACGTTGGATTGGGCCATTGTGTAGGCGCCGTGCATGCGTCGAGCCTCGCGGATATACATCTCGTAGGGCCAGTTGCCATTCTTCACAAACTCGTCCTTGGCCAGGCCCCAGGCGCTATAACTCTTGCGGACGCTCTCGGGGATGCGAGGATGGTTCGCCACGGTCCAGAGGAAACCCTGTGTCCAAAGCTTGTGCTTCTTGACGGTCGCGGCTCGCTGCGCGTAAGAGTCCAGCGCATAGTTGGAATCATGGTCGTAGTTACCGCCGATCAAATCCGTGCTGACCTGGCCCTGGGCGTTGGAGTCGGTCTTGAGGTTGGGCATGAGCTGGCTGGTGAAGAATGGGCCCTTGTATCCTCCCTCGACGTAGCGGAAGAGGATCTCGTAGTCGGTTTCGTTGTATCCAGCGGGCTTGACGAAGGGAATCTTGTTGTCGGGCATCTTGGTGAGGGCCAGGCGGTAGTTGTAGGACTGCAGACGGTAAGGGTCGCCCTCGCCGCTGACAGCGACGGGGTCCTTGATGACTCGCTGGATGCCCGAGATCAAGCCGCTGTCGGGGTCACCCTTCTTGACGTAGGGGTCAATGTCGGTGAGTCTGCCCTTGGAGTTGACATAGACACCAGCAGCGCCCTCGTTGTAGTCGGTTCGGCTCTCGCGTCCAGTGCGGAAGGGGATGCCAGCAGACTCCATCAGATCACCTTCGTAGCCGGCGTCGATAAACATCTTGCCGGCAAAGGTGGTTCCGTCAAGGGTCTTGAAGGAAGCAATGTTGGTGCCGCTGTACTTGACGCTCTTGGGAGAACGGTCAATCTGCTGGTTGCGGTAGATGAGGATCTTGCCATCCTTGACCCATTGCTCCCAGACGTACTCTGCGACCTTGGGCTCAAAGGTCCACTGAACCTTCTTGCCGACATCAATCGCAGGCCCGGGCTGGGCTCCGATCCTTCGTCCAATGTAGTTCTCCCTTGTCTCGTACTTCCAGGCGCCTGTCTTGAGGTAGTGGTTGTAGATCTTGCTGTAGAACTCGCGAGCGATGCCACCGATGGATCGGCCATCCTTGGCATCTGTCCAGCCAAGACCCGAAGCTGTGAGACCGCCAATGGTGCTTCCAGGGCAGACAATGGCGACCGTCTTCTTCATGCGCAGGGTCTGGATGGCAGCAGCCAATGCGGCGACTGTGTTGCCGTAGATGACGACATCGTAAGAATAAGTCTTGGGCGTGTTGGCGGCAGGCTTGGCGGCCGGTTTGGGAGCGGGTTCGGGGGCAGGCTCAGGCTCGGGAGACGGTTCCGGCTCAGGAGCAGCCTCCGGAGAAGGAATGGGCTCCGGGGCTGGAATGGGGTTTGGAATAGCCTCTGGGGCAGCTTCTGGAGCCGGTACTGGGGCCGGGGCAGGCGCTCTTCGCTCAGCAGGAGCAGAAGAGACGATTATGATGAATGAAGAGACCACGCAGAGGGTGAAGAGAAAGTTGAAGATGGTGTTCCGCGATGAGGTCCACATGGCTGCGGCTGCTGTGTGAGAGGAACTCTCTCTGCTTCACCAAGACAAGAAGCGAGGGTGGCGTCAATGGACCGATAACATGGACGGGTTCTTGCAGAAACGGTGCCAAAAGACAAGAGACAAGAAGACGCAAGAATGGACGGACAAAAAAGTGGTGATGGAGGCTTGGGAGGTATATGGCTGTTAATTAAACGTGCCGACAGCATTCGGCCATTGCCTAGAACGGGACCTGCAGAGGCAAGCACACACACAGATGCACAGCTAGCCAAGCTTAGCCTCTGGCCCATGGAGGATGAATGAATGACATGGCATGATGATCTGACAGATTGGTCTAGCCTATAAAGTGGACATTGTGTTGGTTGTGGGCGAGGAGTGGTCTCCCCGGCCCCTCCGCACCCCTGCCCCTGGTCGCTCTCGCACACCCTCTCCAGGGCCCCGCGGGTCTCGATGGCGCCTTGGTCAGGGATCTATACGAGCCGTGCCGAGCTCCGTTTGGCAGGCCAGAGGGCCATCTCCCAGAGGAGTCAGTTGAGGCGCTTAAGCGAAGGGGACTATTGACCCACGCCCTGGAACCTGTTC